>PVLD010024957.1:0-24555 GCA_004027595.1 Dinomys branickii
GGCTTTCCCACGTCTCGCCCCGGCAGCCTGGTCCGCCCTACCACATCTCCCCCGGCATCTCAGAGAAATACGCCCAGTTTAAACTTCCCAGCCGAGGTCCCGGCATTCACGCTCACCAAGTCTGTCTCGAGCTGGTGGTGTTTATTAAGGAGGTTCGCTCCCTTGCTGCTCACCCGGTCGCCATCTTCCCCGGATTCCTGATTAGATCATTTCTGCAGTGCTAGTAGTATTACAGTTGACTAAGTTAAAGAGGAAAGACAGGAACTGATGGATCATCCTTGAATTCTGTAAGACCTTCAAGGAATATATAACGTCAATGCTCCTTAAACTCACTAGTGAAATTTAAATAGAAGGGATGTTGCCAGGTTCATTCCTGGAAGCTAGCATGACCTCAATTCCAAAACTAAACAAGGACACAACTAAAAAACAAACAAAGACACAAAATCCTCAACAAAATACTGGCAAGCACAAGGTAGCAAATCATCAAAAAGAATCATGCATCATGACAAAGTAGGCTTCATCCCAGGAATGCAAGGATAGTTCAACATATTCAAATTAGTAAATGTAATATACACATAAGCAAAAGTAAGGACAAAAATCATATGATCATCTCAATAGATGTCAACAAGGTCTCTGACTGAATCTAATATCAACTTTTGACCAAAAAAAACCCTAAAGAAAACAGATAGAAGAGGACATTATTGCCATTTATGACAAGTCAATGACCAACATTGTATTAAAATCGGTACAAGACAAGGATGTCCACTAAGACTACTGCTGTTTAATATAGTTTTTGAAACATGAGCCAGACCAATCCAGCGAGAGGAACAAATCAGGAGGGTGTGTATGAGACAGGAAGAATTCAAGTCATCATTTTTTGCAGAAAGTCTAGTCCTCCAAATGAAGGGTACAAAATTCACTGAAATACTCAAGAGCTAATAACCAAATTCAGTAACAGCAGAACACAAAATCAAATGCAATAGTCAATAGCACTCTTGTACACAAATAATGAACTCACGGAGGAAAAAAAAATAGGAAAACAATACCATTATAAGAACTTCAAGAAAAATCAAATATTTAGGAATTAACCTAACCAAGAAAATGAATGACCTCTATAACAAAAACTAAAATATTCTGAAAAACAGAGATCAAAGGTAATATCAGAAAAAAGAAAAATAGCCCCTATTCCTGAATAGTCAAAACTAGTATTATCAACATGTCCATAGTATCAAAACTAACATAGAAATTTAATGCACTCCCAACCAAAATCCAACACCATTCCTCTCACAGAATAAGAAAAAAAAAAAATCCTAAAATGTTTGTGGAACAAAAAGAGATTCAAAATAGCAAAAGCAATCCTGGGCAACAAAAACAAATCAGAGGGCATCACAATCCTAGATTTCAACTTATAGTACAAAGCTACAATGCAAAAGATAAATAAATAAATAACCTATACGGGCACAAAAACAGATCGGTGATTCAGTGAAACAGAATAGAAGATGAAGAAACAACTGCAAGAAAATTAAGGCATCTGGTGGTTAACTAAGGCACCAAAACCACGTGCTGAAGAAAGATAGATTCTAACCAATGATGCTGGGAAAACTAACTATATAGGGTCAGAAAGTTAAACTGAGTCCCTTGTCTCTCTCGAAGTAGCAAAATAACATTAAAATGCATCAAAGACATAATATCAAAACACAAACACTTCATCTGCTGGAAGATAAAATTGGTAAAACTCTTAGAGGCATAAGCACAAGACAGGACTTTCTAAACAGTACTCCAGTTGCAAAAGAATAAATCAACAATCAACATATGGAATTTTGTCAAATTAAAAATTTCTGCACAGCAAAGGAAATAATCAACAGAGGAAAGAGACAGCCCACTGAATGGGAAAAAATAAATTTGCTAGGTACTCTTACAGAATATCACATTTAGAATTTAAATTTACAAGGAATTCAAAAAAATTAGACCATCCAAAATAAAAGACCCAGTTAAAAGAACAGGCAACTGAAATGAATAGACACTTCTTAGAAGAACTACAAATACCCAGTGAAGGAGCTGGGGATATAGCTCAGTGGAATAAGCGCCTGCCTAGCAAGCGCAGGGTCCTGAGTTCGATCCCCAGTACCGCCAAAAAAAAAAAAAAATACCCAATGAAAAACTGCCCAGCATCTTTGACCATGGGAGAAATGCAAATTAAAGCAACATTGAGATTCTATCTTACCCCAGAAAGAGTAGCTGTCATCAAACAAACCAAGTAATAGCCAATGCTGGCCATGCGGCAGTGGGGTAAAGGCATACTTCCACACTGTCGGGGAAAATGAGCATAGACACCCAACAGTTAGCAGCAAAAAAACAGTATGGAGATTCCTCAAAAAAATGAAAACTAGAAATTCCGTTTGATCCAGAAATTCCCTTTCAGGGCATCTGCCAAAAGAGTTCAAGATATCATATTTCAATGACACACACACACACACACACACACACACACACACACGTATAGTGGAACAATTCATAATAGCTAACTCTTTTATATTTTAAAAAATAAAAGAATGAAAACACATTAACATACATACATTTATAAAATAACAGGAACAGTAGAAGCAATACTGAAATTCAGACAAGGTGACAGGAAATTAACAGTGGTTGTTGTATTACCTATTGATTTCTTCAAAGTGGTTACTCAGGAAAACAAATATAGACACATAGATTGGTCAAATGATTCATCGTTAACTGTTCCTTTCAATAAAGTGATAGAAGTCAGTAGTACAACTATGTTAGCTCTCCTGTATATGCACACATACATAATTTTCCCCTACTTTCTTTTCTCCTTTGCCTTATCCCAGTTGTTCTTTACTTTTGAGCAGTTTCCTTTTGTTTGACAATGTCTATCATATCTCCTAATTTTATTCACTCTTTCAGGTTCTTACACTAGTGAGGCAATATGTTGTTTACATATGTGTGTCTGATTTATTCCACTTATGAGTATGGTTTCCAGTTGTGACCACTTAGCTATAAAAGCTTTGAGTTTATCTTTCTTTATAGCTGATTAATATTCCATTCCATAAAAATATCACAACTTTTTTATCATTCCTCAGTGGATAAACATTTGGCTTGCTGCCACAATTGAGCTATTACAAATTGCTATAATAGCTAACTCTTAAAATCAACCTATATGTTCATCAACAGATGATAAAAAATATAGTATTTATATATAATGAAGTAACACTCTGCCATAAAGAAAGACAAATAAGTCACTGTGGGAACACGATACACAGCGAGAACAATACGTTAAATGAGATAAATCAGACACACAAGTCTCAATGTTGATTATATGAGAAACAGAAAATGTAAATAATTTTACAAATAAAAGACAATGGGTAACAGGGAGATAAAGCTTTTGCAAATGGGAAGGGGATCTAGAGATGGAAGGAGGGGGAGGGAGCAGAGGGGGAGGGCAATAGAAACAATCATGATATGTGAAGTGCATGTACCCACTCCCTGAGATGAATCTAAATATTACATACTGCAGATGTACAGTAACAAAAAATGGAAAACCCACAGTCCATGCTCTGAAAGAGCTGACACTCTAGCAGAAGATAAGGGACACACTTACAAGTCACAGTAAATAAATGTGAAAGTTAGCGTTGGGGCAGAACAATGAAAGGAGATTTTAAAAAGCCCTGGGAGCCTGGGCGTGGTGGTGCACGCCTCTAATCCCAGCGCTTGTGGGGTGGAAGAGGGCCACAGCAAGTTCAAGGCCGTCTTGGGCCACATAGCGAGTTCAAAGCCAGCTGAACTGCATAGCAAGACCCTCTCTCAAAAAAAAAAAAAATTGGGGGAGAATTTCCTTTAAATACCTCAGCCAGGATAGATTTAGAAATTTATTATTACCACATACCAAATATTCTATTCCCTGAAACCTACACTCAGTGAATCAATATTGAAGACAAAAGTGAGAAGCCAATAAAATGAAGACAAAGAAGAGGAAGACTGAGAAGACAAGTAGCGAAGATAATGGTGTATGCATGTGTGTGTACATGTGTGTGTACGTGTGTGTGCGCGTGTGCGTGTGCGTGTGTGTGCGTGCGTGTGTGTGTGCACGTGCGTGCGTGTGTGTGCATGTGTGTGTGTGCGTGCATGCGTGTGTGCGTGCATGTGCGTGCGTGTGTGTGTGTGTGTGTTTGCAACATTCCCTGACTTTCAGGATTTTTATATATGTACATTGTCTTAGTTACATTCCTCATTACTGAAACAAAATACCTGACACCTACAAGTTAAAGGAAGAAAGATTTATTTTAGCACACTGTAGAGGTTTCAGTCCACAGGCAGCTGGCTCCAAGGCAGGGTGGCTGGCAGAGGAGAAACAGCTCATGGGAGGACAGGCAAAAAGCAGCCACCAGCAAGTTTTCTTTCTTGACCTTTTTATCCTGTCCAACTAAAAGCCTATTGGTTGGTGCCTTCCACACCCAAGGGTGGATCTTCCCATTATCCACACCCAGAACTATGCTACACCCATCAGCAAAGTAATCCAGTTATCACATGCCCATGGTGCACCCACACCCTAAAAGCCCAGCCTATGAGCACTGAGGCTTTGAGAAGACATCTAGATATAAGTCATAACATACAGACATATTCTGATACAAATTTTAAATATAAAATTTAATAAATGTGCTTACTAAATTGTTCTTGAATCTCTGATGTTATGTGACAGTAGATTCCTCTGATATTTTTGCATGGCCAGTCTTAATAAGAGAATGATATTGTGGCATAGTTGATAGTCCTGGAACTTTCAACTAATCCAATCTAAAAGCAGCAGTGAAACAGAGACAATTGCAGGTTGTATTAGTTATCAGTTGCTGAGTAGCAGTGTTGCCATAAGCTTAGCAGCTTGAAGTAATACTCATTTTTACCTTGCAATTTTTGTCCAAGTGTTTAGGACAAAGAGTCACTGTGGATCCAACAATACTGTTTGTAGCATTTGAACAGGTGTCAACAAGCATCACTTGACCTTACTATTTGCAATCCACCACATCACACAGTGGAAAAATTAAAAATGGGAAAACCACAGTCCATGTTCTGAAGGAGCTGACACTCTAGCAGAAGATAAGGGACATACTTACAAATCACAATAACAATGTACAATGCAATAGAAACTATAAAAAAAAGAATCCCTAAAAATGTCCTTGGAGCACTGAGGACAGAAAAGTTGTGAAAGACTGCAGTTGTACATAGGGAATCATTCCCAAGGAAGGTACTGTGGAATGGCCACAAGGAATGAGAAAGGACAAAAATTAAACTCGCGAGGCAGCAGGCTAAGTACAGCGTACTTCCCAGGTATGAGCCCTTCATTCCCTGCCGTCTCTGTCTAGGGCTGGGAAAATGACAAATACTGAAGAGGACCTGAAAGAGCAGGAGTATCATGAGTTGCTGATGGAATAACATAATGATGTAACAACTTCAAGAAACTGAAGTTCCATAAAAAGTGAAATACACACCTGTCCTATGACCTAGAAGTTTTATCTGTAAGTATTTTTCCAAGGAAAATAAAGTCACGTGTCAACAAAAAAAAAGTATGAGAAGTATCACAGTACCTTTATGTCCAATAGGCAAAAATTGGAAACAGCCCTCATGTCCATCAACAAGAGAATGGGTAAATAAATGAAATGCTTGTCTACAATGAAATCCTAATCAGCAATAAAAAAGAAGGGACCACTGATGTATGCATGCAACAAGGATAAATCTCAAAAATAATATGTTGATTCCAAGATTTAGCTATGAAAAATTGTGCTGCTATTGCTATGAGATGATGTTTTTCATTCTTCTGGGAAAATACCCAGAAGGGGAATAGCTGAGTTAAGTAAGATCTCTAATCCCAGTTTTGTGAGGAATCTTCACACTAATTTCCACAGTGGTTTCACCAATCTACACTCTCACCAACAGTGGAGAAGTGTTTCTTTTTCCCCACAGCCCTGTCAGCATTTGTCATTGGTTGGTTTCTTAATGATAGCCATTCGTTCTGGAGTGAGATGGAATCTCAGTGTTGCTTTAATTTGCATTTCTTGAATGACCAATGATGTTGAACATTTTTTCATATATGTATTTGCTATTTGAATTTCTTCAATTGAGAAGTATGTGTTCGTTTTAGATGTCCATTTTTGGACTGGGTCTCTGAATTTTGAGGACCTGATTTTTTTAATTCTTTATATGTTCTAGACAGAAGTCCTTTGTCCAACGGACAGTTGGCCAAAACTTTTTCCCAATTTGTGGGTTTTCTTTTTATTCTGCTCGTGATTTCTTTTAATGTGTAAAACTTTTCAATATAATGAGATTCCAGTTGTTGATTCTTTGACATATTTCCCATGCAGTTTGGTTTTTGTTCATGAACTCTGTGCCTACCCCTGTGTCTTCGAGATTTCAACCTACTTGTCAAAGCTAAATCTTGGAAACAACCCAAATACCCATTAACTGAGGAATGGATAAAAAAAAGTTGTATTTTTATACAATGGAGTATTACTCAGCCATAAATGGATACTCTTTTATAGGTAAATGGATGCAACTAGAGACCATACTCATAAGTGAAATAAATCGGACCCATGTGTAAACATCATGTTGTCTCCCTAGTGTAAGAGCATGAAAGAGTAAATAAAATCCAAAATGTATGATAAGTAATATGAAAGGGAAAGAAATTGATCAAAGGAGGAACTGGGATGAGGAAAAGAAGAAAAAGAAAGTATTAAGGCATTAAATAGATAGATGGATGACAGAGATAGCTGGCATAACTGTACTGCTGATGTCTGGTGGTTTATTGAAGGGCACAGATAATTTTAATTTTTTTATATTTTGACCAATTTTCATGCTTATATCCGGTCATCTGAGCAACTTATGTGAAGACAACATTATGCAGTATAACAACCATTGGTGAATTCCTACCATTCTGTCTAGTGAAACTATGCATTGTCTCTAATGTTCTTTTAAATTATTATTTCCCTATTCCCTTTAATGGTTTGATCAATTTTATATTCTTACATCTGGTAATCTGAGCAACTTCATTGACAATAACAACATGTAACATAACAACCACTGTTAATCCCTCTCATTTGACCCCATATCATTTTCAATGCCCTTGCTTTGTTTTGTTTGTATTTTGCTATTGTTCGTTTTTTACTTTTCTCTTTAAAATGAAAAAATAAAATAAAAAAGAGATAAACTCGAGGCTTTTACTGATAAATGGAAGCAACTAGAGACCATACTTATAAGGGAAATAAATCAGACCTACATGTGCAAACATCATACTTAGTATGAGAACCTGAAGGAGTAAGTAAAACCCAAAATGTACAATAGATATTATGAAAGGGAAAGAAATTGCTCAAGGGAAGGAATAACTGGAATGAGGAAAAAGAGAAGGAAGGAAGGAAGGAAGGAAGGAAGAAAGAAAGAAAGAAAGAAAGAGAAAGAAAGAAAGAAAAAGAAAGAAGAAAGAAAGGAGGAAGGAAGGAAGGAGATATATACATATATATATCTGAGATAATTGTACTGCTGATATCTGGTGATTTATTAAAAGGAACAGTTAATGCTTAAATTTTTTTATCTATTTTGTATGTTTATATCTGGTGATCTGAACAACTAATTTGAAGATAACAATATGCACTATAACAACCACTGGTGAATTCTCACCATCTTGTTTGGTGAACTTCTGTATTCTAATTTTTTTACTATTTTTCATTCTCTTTAATGGTTTGATCACTCTTTCATTCTTAATTTGGTAATCTGAGCAACTTCATTAAAGATAACCATATGTAATATAACATATGTAATATAACAACAGTTTTGTTTTGAAAACCTGTATCATTTTTATTGTTTTTGCTTTTTTGTTTTTGTCTATGTTGTTATTTTATTATTGTTTTTATTCTCTTTATAATAAAACTACAAATGTTTTTAAAAATACTGTCTTGAGTGGAGAAGAAGAGATCACTGAAGGTCTGAGTATTTCATTACATGCAGGTTGTATCATATTTATCAGGTTCTTATGGAGAAGGACATTCTTTGATTAGAATGCATTGAGGACACAACGATTTGTTTATTATTTGTTAAAGTTTCTTAAGACAAGCCTTCATCATACAGCCCGGATTAGCCTTGAGTTTGCAATCCTCCTGTCTCAGCCTCTTGGTACTATATTACAAGCATGTGTTGGATTACATGTGGAGAAGGATAATCCTTTAATTATCCTTGCTAAAATGTTTGGTATTCATCCATTTGTACTACCTACGCCCTTGGTTCTCCCTCAATAAAAAGTGACTGAGATTGGTAATCAAGGCTGCAGCCTGAGAGGCTATAAACCCCCTGATCCCAGACTTTTGCCTCTCTTCTTTTTCTTGTCTCTCTTACTTTTCTGTTCACCAGTGGGTACCTCGTTCTCAAGACCTGACACTATCGATAGAACAACTGGTTCTAATTAGGAAAGAGACAAGACAGGCCCCAGAAGGTGGAGAAGTTTAGGGTGATCCCATCCAGGTGGGCTCTGTGGGAATCCCTCTGAGATGTCAGAGGATGTCCTTGGTAGGTAGATCTTGTGTTTGCAAACTCACTGTAGAATCTCCTAAGAAACAGCTGGAAAGCTACCCTGTTGGATGCTAAACTAACTAGAAAGGTCTGTGCCACCAAATGTACTGGAAAATCACCCTCAGGGGTGCCCCTAAAGGAAGCGCTCCCCTGGTGCTAGGGAACACTCCCTATGGAGGACTAATTACTGACCAGTTGTCTTGTGTGCCTTAGTATCATGTACTACAGGAGCAATCCGGCAACACAGACCAGAAGAAACTAGAAGAAAAGCCCCTTTCCCTGCCGGCGTCCCTCCAGTGCCCTCCAGTGACAAAATTTAATATTGTGCCACCTGGCAAAAAAAAAAAATGTTCTAGTAACATAGGCAGGGTCCTGAAGCAGGGCTCGGAGTTTTACTCCGAGACAACAAACGGATAACTGGTACATATCGTAATAAAATGAAGAAGGGGGGGAACGGGCAAGAGGAAAAGGAGGAGGAAGACAAGAGGAGAGGTGGGTGACTACACAAGGAGGGAGCGAGAGAGGGATGTGTGGAACTTCAGGTATTATGGGACTGGAGGCTTAAATAGAAAATATATAGTAAATCTAATAATAAATGACACCTGAAAGACATTGAAAATTTGTCCCTGGTGTACTAAGCATTACGACATTTCATTTAATACGAATTTTTTAGAAGTTAGGTGTTGTTACTATTCTCATTTTAGTGAAGAAACCGAGGCCCACGGGAAACGAGCAACGTACCTTTGAGGTCGTACCACCCGGGACTGACAGACCCAAACTTTGCAGCAGAATCCTCCCTCCAAGCCTCACCGCATTACGTATAATTGGTAGTATGCGGTCACGCCAGGAGATTCTGCCTCCCGGTACTTACACTTCGTTCTAAATCTCTATTATTATCTATGCTGCGTCGTCTATGTTAACCTGGTCTATGTCATCATGCACATGGTATAGGAGTGTTTTCAGGCAGTGCCACATTTTTATAAACTCAGCGCAGAAATGGAAACAGCAGTTTGCCCAGTAACCCGAACATTTGGCATCACCTTGACTAATTGTCTCCATGTATTATAAAAGAGAGTAAATTGATTTAGGACACCTGAGTGTGTGTGTGTGTGGGTGGGTGTGGGTGTGTGTGTGTGTGTGTGTGTGTTGCTGAGAACTAAACCCAGGACCTGCACCCTGAGCTACATCCCCAGCTATGTTTTTTTTGAGAAGAGTCTCACCAAGTTTTGGTGTAGCCCAAGCTTGGTTCAGACTCCTGCCTCAGCCTCCCAGAATACTGCGATCACAGGCTTAAAAAACTATGCCCAATTTTTTAAAGAAAAACTTTTTAGACATGAATACCTTTATTCTAAGGACAAGAACCAGAAACTCTGCCTAATAGCCCCAGGTATGATAGTTTTGATGTTGGATCTACTTCTCCACATGTGAGCCATATCTCACACCCTCCTGATAAAGCAAGGAATAGTAAATTACACTATTATTGCCATTTCCCTCTGATAAGATTAACTTGTACTAATAGTAGCTATCCTGATTAGATTACACTTGCCATTATATTACATTTTATTATTCAATACCCATTCTGGAAGCCAGAGAAATATAAAGTGTGTAGGGGGAAGTTTTATATTGTATAATCAGCAATTACCCATGAGTAATTGCCAGTAGACCAACAAAAAAGTGTAAGATAGTATTCTGTACTCAATTATTATGCCACAACTGAATCATAAGGTTGACTCACTCTCTAATTTCTAAGTTTTATATATCATCTCTATGCTGATCATTTCCAAATTCATATTCTGAGCACTGAACTTTCTTGCCCTCCGAAGTCTTACATATTTTTGACTACTTAGATGTCAAATATTGACTACCTTGTTGTTAAATATGATACCCAAATTTAATAATTAAGAAACAAAACTTTTTATTTGCTTTCCCGCCAGCCCTTTGGAACTTAACGAATAGCATTATTGTCCACCTAATTGTTCAGCCCAAAACAGAAAAGCCATTCTTGATTCTTTCCTTTCCTCATCATGTGCAGCCCCATTTGTGAGCTAGTCATACTGGCCTTTCTTCAAGTAACGTACAGGTCCATCCATTTTATGCTTGTTACACAGCCACCTTGCTGTCCAAGTTATTCTCACTTTTCACCTACTCTGTGATATAACCCTGCTCCCTGGCTCATATCTATGACTATTCTGAAGTTGTGCTCATTAGTTTTGAACTAAGGTAGGTTAGTTGTATGTAGTTAATGTAGATTAGAATGTAGATTTCATTCTAATTACAGTAAGAATCTTTCAAATAGATACAAGTTGCCTAAATCTATATGAAAGATTCTTACTGTAATCAGAATGAAATCTACATTCCTCCCCTAGCCTATTTAGTCCTAACGCAAACGGCCCCCCTGTATCAGCTAGGATTCAGAGAAGGTACCTGTGGGCTGATATAGGGTAAGGTTTGTCATAGGGGTTTGTCAGAAAGCAATTATGAGAGCTAGTAGACGAGTGTGTAAGGCCAGACTCTGTATCAGCTACTGAGTTGGAAAGGAAGCAGGAAAGGGAAGCGTAAAGTAGGGGAGAGCAAGAATGCATTGAAAGCTACTCAGATGATAATGAACTGGAATTTTTTTTCATGGCTGTTGTTTTTATTAAAATTTCCTATGGCAGCACATACTGGAACTCCTATGGGCTTCTCCCCTACAGAGATTTCATTAAGTGTCCAAAAGCAGTAATTTAAATAGCTGTTTTACCACTGCATATTGTGAATTTCCAGTATCCCTTTTACCACACAATGCAGGATCATTATGCCCCCTAAATCTAATCAGATCAGAAAACAAATTCTAGAGAATCCAGAACCAGTTCTAAATCCTATGTCAATTCATACTGTATCAAAATTTATTGTAGGCATTTCATTTTAAGGACTAGTAGACAGTGGTTAAATTACCTGTGTAAGATATATCCTATGCCCCACTGGAAGGTAGAAAGGCAGGGCATCTGAAAGATAAGATAAGAGGAGAGCAAGGACTAAGAAAAGTTCAAACAACCTTGCCAGACTCTAAAGGACAAAGCTTCTTCCAACTAACTGCCTTTTAAAACCAACTACTAGACCTCCAAGTTAGAGTACATGGGTGGGACCTGCAGAAAAATCCAGTGCCCTTCAACACTTCAGTACACACACACACACACACACACACACACACACACACACACACACACACACAGCCCAAGATTCATAGATGCTCAGGAAAGATTCTAGCAAGAGTTGAAGGAGTTGCATGCATGTCTGCTGTCTATATAGTAAAGTGAGGCAGAAAAGCAGCGACAAATACAATTTGTGAGAAATGCGATGGTTCCTAGTTAAAACCAACCTTGTGGATATAAACAAGGCCACTGCTTTATTTTGGCTTTTCAAATCTCACAGAAATGTTGCTTATTTCCACCCCTAATGTGAAACCACACAGGGAAGGGAATTTTGGGAAACACACTTCTAAACTTGTCTGAATTTGCATAATACTAAGTCACCACACTACCTAACTGCCACAGCTTATATCCACATGTTCCCGCAAAGACTCATGCTCTCGTAAGTGGGGCTTGTGGGAGATGATTGAATCATGAATGAGAGATACTGGATCATGAATGTGTGATATCAGATGATAGGTGTGTGCTCCTGAAGTAGTCTGTTGATTGGGTTAGCATAGTTCTGGGTGTGGGTTATGTGTTTACTGAAAATAGGAGACCCACCCTCAGTGTGGATGGCACCAACAAAAAGATTTTTAGCCTGGATGGAATTAAAAAGAGAAAAACAAAGGAACTTTCTTCTTCCTGGCTGCCACAGCACGGACTGTTTCTTTCCTGCCATGCTGCCCTGACTTTGATCCAGCCAACTACAGACTGAAACCTCTACAAACTGTGATCTAAAATAAACTGTGATCTTTTTTAACTTCAGGGTGTTGGATATTTTGTTCCAGCAACAAGAAAACCACTAAGGCACTATCTCTTTGACACTGCACTCCCCTCCAATCACACAGCCACCTTCCCATTTTTATGTTATATAAAAACTGGTTTCCATGGAGGTATTTGCAGTGGTGTTCCATTTGCCTGAAGTGCTTTCCCCAGATACTTGCACAGCTAGCTTCCTCTCATCATTCACTTCTCCATTTCCATATTACCTCTTCCCCTGTATAAAGTATCTCCTTCTCCTGGTTACTATCTGTAGTGCACACACTTAGTTGTTTGGGCAGCATAAATTCCCAGTCACTCTTCTCTAATGACAGACAGATTTCAGGTGCGGTCTCCCATAAAACCCCTCTCTGCCACTCTTAAAAATGAGCCCCCTGAGTGGCTTGAATGAGCCAGAAATTTTATTCTGACCTTAGTCATTGATACAAAGATGATCAGAAGACCTAAGCTGATGCCTCTCAGTTCCTTTTACCTGAATACCAAGACAGAAACTCTGCTAAACATGAACAAAGAATGAGGCTTTGCCTGCTGTCAGACATTCTCCAACCCTGAGGACTCCGAACCCTAAGGTGAAGCCACCGCTGGGAGCTGCAGATCAGAAAAGGGAGACAGAGTGGGCCCACGAGGCCACCGCTAATCTCTTGGATCAGTGTGACAAAAACCTTCTGTATTTCTACATTTATAGCTACATAAACCAATAAATTCCATGTTGTTGGGGCCACTTTGATTTTTTTTTATTATTTTTAACAGACATCACTGTAAATGATGCAACCCTATCACATTATATTGTTTTACTGATTTGAAAGCACATGTCACCATCTCTAATCATCCTGGTTGTCTACATTTTCCCTTTTTATGTCTGTATCTTAAACTAGAATATAAATTCACTGGGAATAGAGACTCAAAGTACTTTATTCCAAACTCCTAAACCAATACCTAGAACACATGAGAATTCAAAAATACTTAAGGAATTAATAAGTAAGATGAATATACACTGGTTCTTCTCTTTCTGTAAAATGCAAAATACAGAAGAGGTACAGATTCTACCCATAAAAACTGACTGTTTTAAGTCAGGTCACCAAATCCAAATTTTCCTTTATTTTATCCTGCCTTAATCAACTATTCAGAGCTGAACTGTACATGTAATTATTGCATATAACATAACTGCTAAGTGGCTAGCATATGAGACATTGTAAGGTATTATGAATGTTTAACTGAAAATTTACAGCTAATGATTGAGTTGACTTTATAAATTAATACAGGTAACATATCAATATTTTTCAATTTCCTAAACAAGAGATGCTGATTTTCCACTTAAGCATCCTAGAAAAGCGGATATTATTTTTCTACTAACGAGTCCTCAAAAACCCTCTAAGTGTTGCATCAGCTGACAGTGATTATATTGTTGTGAAAGGGAAAACCACAACAGAGACTACAGCTAATCCTTAGGAAGATAAAGAAACCAACCTGCTCATCCCTCTCAAGATTTATTTTCTAATTTTCTTCTGCTTTTCATCAGTTGATGAAAGGTGATGCAGGTTATAAAAGTTCACAGTACAAAGGGTCACAATTTCAAAAACTCATGCTTTCTTAAGTAATCTTAATGTGCCAAGAGGTATAAGCCTGCTGGAAACCTGGTGGGCCCCAAGGGCTTGGCTCTGCCGCAGGATCTCTGTGGAGGAAAGTGTTTCCGCTCTTGCTTTCTCTCTCCCATTTTATGGACACCTATGCACTGAAACTTTATGGAGTCCCTAAGCAGAGTGTTGACATTTAATGAACGTTAAGAATACTCGTTGCTCTTGAAGGTTCAATTTGCTCCAAAGGTGAACTATCAGATACCTTCATCCCAATTAATTTCCTCTTGAAATTACCTACCTCCTGCATGGTTTCCTTCTGAAAGTCTCTCTTAACAGAAGGAAGATGCATTCCCTAAAATCCTGACCATAACAAGCAAAACACAGTAAGATAGTATGGTATGATCAATCTGCCAATTTTAGCAAGATCCCTCTAAACCATTCCACAGCATATGTCTCCATACTATTTCCAAAGACCTTCAAGGTTTGTCTGGGTTTCACTAATTATAAAACTTTTTAAATAGCTTAAAATTTTACCTGGGAAGGTAGATTTTAGAGTTTAATTTGCTAAGGTGAATAAAAAATGCTTAATTCAGTGCCTGTACCTGGACACTGCTTTAAAAAGAAAAGTGCCTTTGCCTTTCCTTTGCAGCTGGCCATTTCCTCCTCTCTTGTGCTTATGTGGAAGATGAGATACTGTTTGTGTTTAAGCCTCTTTTCCTAAGTAAATAGTAAGGCTGAGTATTTGTGCCCCCAAATTCATATGCTGAAATAATATGTGGAACTGCCTGTATAAAGGCCTACAATAAAGGCTTTAAAACTCAGCATAAATATTTTACCAGCTTTCTGTAGATTAGGATGTACTAGATAGATGAGAGATTACATTATTCAATAGTGTTCTGGATCCAGCCTGTGATTTTTTATGAGACCTATTTTCAGAATTCAAGTTTGGAGGTGCTTTATAAGAATTTTGTAAGGAAGAAATCAGATGATGTGCAAGAGATAGACGAGAAATCATTTTGCAGTGGAGTTACTGATACTGTGAAGACAGATGCAATAACAGGCTTCCCCATCAGTACTAGTAGTGATACATTACTACGCCTATTAATAATGCGATAATAATGACTCACACTCACCGTAGTTTGCTCTTTCTATGGGGTGGGCACTGTGCTACTATATCATAAGTATTAACACATCCTCACAGAGCTCTCTGCAGTGGTAATACTGCTATTTCAATTTTAAAGGCAGGGAAACTAATTCAGAGAGAAGTAATGTTAAAGGAAGATGCCATGAGAAAAGGTACTTAGGCATAGCATAAAACCAGGAAATTACTCTTCTAAGATTAGACTGTAGCAGACTACGTCACCTCCCCCTTGTGTCTAAATGGCAGCTGCATGTTCTGTGTATGCTTAGACGTAGTTCTACTGCCAGTACCCTGCTGCAAACCAAAGCTTCACCACCTTCCTGTATTCTACCCCAGGCCCCATCCCAGTTTCCCAAGGTCACAGGAGATATATAACAACTGAAAAGTTACTGTTGGAGGGCAGAGAGGAGTATGGGACAAATGCTGTGCCTTCCATCTTTGTGGGGCCAATTCCAGGAGGCTTCCTGTACTGCTCAGAGATCCCGGAAGCATCACTGAGGCTTACCACAGAGACAGATAAGGCACCTCGACTGGCTGTTCCTCCCTCCTGCCTCACTCTGCCTGCTCTCTCACTTCTGCTTGCTGGGTCACTTGCCAAAAACCTACTTTGTCTCAGGCTCTACTTCAGAGGAGCCTAAACTGTGATACAGTTTATCTTCATAACTAAATAAATGGCATAAGATACCTAAACAGGTGAGTTTAAGACAGTCATTTTGTCAGAACTGTTTGCTCATTACATGGTTCTGATTATTTTAATAATTTATTTTAAAAGTCTTATGAAGCAGTCAGTAGATTTGGGGGCAAAGCATGAGACTTTTTAAAAATGTATTTTTAGCACTTGCTGAAGTATTTCACACTAAAATCTTTCACTCAATGAGACACTAATTAAGTCCTTAGCTAACTGTCCCTATAGAAACATTCTACTCTGCAAACATCCTATTATTTTCTAAGCCTACCTCCTCAGCCAGAAACTAGCATTCATTACATATAGTCATCTTTTGCAAATCTGCCACTCAATGACATACTTCCCATTACTTAGCTTATTTCCCTTAGGAAATTTTCCCTTATGTCTTTTTACCATTATTTCAATAGCAAATTTACTTAATTGAAAATATTTCATTAATCTATATATTCTACATATCAGTATATGTTTTAATAATATAAGAACAATAATAATGCCAACTACCTAGAAACCAAATATTTGACACCTTCTACAAAAGTGCTTCATATGGCCTTTACTGGCAAAGAAGGCTAAGAGTGTAACAAGTCACAGGAGCAGCAAGGCCTCTTGCCGGGATGATCACTCATTCATTTCTTTATTCTGGCACTAGTGCCACAACATTGTAAAAGGCAGATGTGATTCCTGCCCTCAAGGAACTTACAGTCTGAAAGAGGCAGAGAAGTTGTTAATCATTCATGTGCTGAGTGAGACTGCACAGAACACCCAGAGAGCTTTGGAAGGGAGAGACACCGGAGGACTATGCCTTTAACACGTGGGCTTTAGAGGAACATTCAAGACCCAAATTGTAGTAACAGGAATCTGTTTTAGCTGAGACCCTAAAAATGAATGCAGTTTAGACATGGGAACTGAGGAAGAGAAAACATTAGCAAGCTAAACCAGAGTGGCTCTATGTTAGGTGACTCGGAGGAAGAAATTCTGCAAGGAGTTAGGTCCGAATGGAGTGATGCATGTGGGAAGACTGGGCAGAGACAAAATGACAAAGACCAGACCATGTACACATTCATAAACCATGTAAATTGCTTAGGGTAACTCTAGGGCTATGATTCCAAACCCCAGTTTTTAGAGGCTTAGCACAAAGTTAATATTTACCCACTATACAGTCCAGGGCAGGTGTTTCTGATTGCTGAGGGGCATTCCTTCCTCAAGGAATCAGTCCTCCTTGCATGATGAAAAAGATTGCTTCAGGCATTTTTCTTGAAAAGCCCTGGGTCTGATGCAACGCAAAGAGAAAGGGAGCACTGAAGGCACCTGTTAGGACTTTGGAGCTTGCAGGTATCAAAGGGCTCTCTAGTTTGTCTTGAACTGTGATTCACAGTTTACTTGAAGGAAAAAAGCTGAAGTGAAGCAAAGCATTTGCATGATGGTGTCATAGGAAAGGTGAAGGAATTATTGTCCTAATTTCTTTCCTCTGAGCTCATGAAAGAGCCCAGAGTACGTAACTATGTAAATGTGATTATTCTTAGGTTATGTTTTAGACTGTAGTATCTTGGAAAGTGAACTGTCTTGTGACTTTACAAAGAAATACAAATTACAGAACAGGGGTTTCTGCTCAACTACTTCTGCTACAAATACACAAAACAAATATACTTGTTAAAGTCCACTTGTCCTGCTTATAGCACAAACAGCTGAAGGGAAGCTTACTATATTTTTTAAACTTTTTATTAGCACAATTTATAGTACATAGTGATCACATTCCTTTAGGGGAGTTGATACATGGTTATGACACCTCCTAACTCCTTTCCGTCTCCTTCCCCACTCCTCAGTCTCTTCACTCTCCACCTCTTTGTTCCCTTCCAATTTGCAAAAGGTCAGTCTTGCTATTTTCTAGTATCTACCTTTGATTTTACTCTTTACTTGTATTTTGGGTTTCTCATACAAGAGAAGCCATGCAGTATTTAAGCTCGTGCAACTGATTTATTTCACTTAACGTTATTGACTCAAGACCCATCCATTGTCCTAAAAATAATTCAAATTTATCATTCTTTATGGCAAAATAACATGCTATCATGTACACATACATTTTCTTTTCTGTTCAGCTGTTGAGAAGCATATGGGCCACTTTCAAGAATTAACTATTGTGAATTGTGCTATAAACATAAGTATGCATGTATCGCTGTAATATCTCTTTAACTCTTTAAAGCAAATACCTAGATGGGGAATATCAGGCTCAAATGGAAGTTCTTGTTTTAGTTTTTGGAGGAATCTCAGCACTGAGTTCTGTAGTGGTTATACTCCAGCCAATACCCATCAATGTAAAATTGTTCCTATTTCCCACACCACTTCTACAGCATTTGTTTTTTTTTTAAAGATAAAAGAATAAAAACATATTAACCGATAAGCACACATGAACAAAACAACACCAAAAAAATAAAAGCAGTACAGAATTTCAGACAAGGTGATAAGAAATTATCAATGTTTGCTGTATTACATATTGTTATCTCAAATTGGTTACTCAGTTCAACAAATATAGTCATGTAAGATAGATCAAACAATTAAACGTTAAATGTTCCTTTCCCTAAAGCAACAGATATTTGTAGTACAATTAGCTTTGCTATCTTGTGTATACATATATACATATTTTCCCTTCTTTCTTTCCTTTCTCTTTTACCTCATCCCTGTTATTCTTTCCTTTCGAGCAGTTTCTTTCCTTTTCACAATATCTATTGTACTTTTTAGATTATATTTACTCTTTCAGGATCTTACACTACTGAGACAATACGGTATTTACACATATGGGTCTGATTTGTTTCACTTATGAGTATGGACTCTAGTTGCAACTATTTACCTATAAAAGCCTCGAGTTTATCTTTCTTTATAGCTGAGAAATATTCCATTATATAAAAATACCACATCTTTTTATCCATTCCTCAGTTGATGGGCATTTAGGTTGCTTCCAGGATTTAGCTATTACAAATTGTGTTTCTATAAACATGGGTACACATATATTGCTGTGGTATGATATTTTTAGTTTTTCTGGAAAAATACCCAATAGGGAAATAGCTGGGTTGGAAGGGACCTCTAATCCTAGCTTACTGAGGAATCTCCAGACTGATCGCCACAATAGTTGCACCAGCCTACACTCCCAACAACAGGGGAGAAAGATTCCTTTTTCCACCACAGCCTCACCAGCATTTGTTATTGATTTCTTGAAAATAGCCATTTTTTCTAGAGTAAGGCAGAATCTCAATGCTGTGCACATTTGCATTCCTTTAATGGCTAGAGGTGCTGAGCACGTTTTCAGTAAACATTTATACTTCTTCTTCCAAGAAGTATCTGTTCATTTCGGATGCTCATTTTATGAATGGGTCTTTTATTTTGTGGAGACTACTTTTTCTGAGTTCTTTATGTATTCAAATTTAGCCCTTTGTCTAAGGAAGAGCTACCAAATTTTTTTTCCCATTCTTTAGTTTGTCTCTTCATTCATAGTTATTTTCTTTGCTATACAGAAGCTTTTTAATTTGACATAATCCCACTTGTTGATTCTTGATATTATTTCTTGTATAGTTAGTACTGTTCAGAAACTCCTTGCCTATGCATATATCTTCAGAAGTTTTACCTATTTTATCTTCCAACAGATTGAAGTAATATTGTATTAATGTTAAAAACTTTGATCCATTTTTATTTCAATTTAGCACATGCATATGGATAGCCTAATGTTCTCAGAACCATTTTCTGTAGAGGCTTTCTTGCCTCCAACATATTTGAGCCCTTTGTCAAGAATCAGGTATTTAAATGTACCTGGAGTTTTTTCTGCATTCTCTGTTATGTTTCATTTATCCACATGGCAGTTCTTCATTTTTATTGTTTGCCAATACCATGCTTTTATATCACTGTAGCTTTGTCATATAATTTAAAGTCTGGGGTTGTAATGCTTCCTGCTTTGCTTTTGTTGACCATGAGGAATTCATTTCTTCTAGGTATCTTCTGATCCCATATGAGTGTTACAATTGTTTTTCAATTGTTTTTTCTAGTTCTATGAAAAATGCTATTTCTATTTTGATGGGGATTGTGTTAAATCTGTGTACCACTTTTGGAAAGATGGCCATTTTGACTATGTTCGTTCTGCATTTCCAGAGACAAAGAATATCTTACATTTTCTGATATCTTTTTTTATTTCCTTTTTTATAGTGTAGTAGTTTTCATTATAGAGGTATTTGATGTCCTTGGTTAGGTTAATCCCTAAGTATGTAATTTTTCTTGATGTTACTACGTGAAGTATTACTTCCCCAGTTTCTTTCTAAGTGAGTTTATCATTGGTATAGAAACAGTACTCATTTTTGCATCTTGATATTGTATCTTGCTATATTACTGAATTAGTTATTAATTCTAGTCTTTGGGTGTTTGGGGGAGGAGGATCTTCCATTGAAGGTTTTCTTCAAATAATGGTAATATGACTTCCTTTCTTACACATATTCCTTATATTGAGTTTATTACTTGATTAGACTGGCTAAAGTTTTGAGGAATATATTGAACAAGAGTTGTGATAGCAGATATCCTTCCCTTGTTCTAGATCTTAGAGGAATAGCTTACAGCTTCTCCCAAGTTAATATGATGCTGATCATTGGTTTGTTATAAATGGCTTTATCAGAATTAGATAAGGTCCTTCTATACCTATTTTCTGTAGTGTTTTTATCATGAAATGATGTTGGCTCATGCCAGAAGCTTTTTCTGCATTTCCTGGGATTATCTTTTGCTCCTTAATTCTGTTTATGTGATGGATTACAATTACAGATCTGTGTATGGTGAAATATCCTTGTGTTGCTGAAATTAATCTTACTTGGTCATGATGTATGATCTTTTTGATGATTTGTCATGTTTTCTCAGTATTTCTTGTGGATTTTTGCATCTGTGTTCATTAAAGAGATTGGCTTGTAGTTCCTTTTCCTGGTCGAGTTCTTTTTTTGGTTTTGAATCAGGGTAATTCCTGCTTTCAGAAATGACACTGATAGTACTTCTCATCCTTCTTAAAAACTAGCCCTTTTCCTGAAACAGAGTGACTACTAATAGCTCTGAGGATAACAATGTTCTGAATTAGTAATGATGGTTATACAACTTGTGAATTCACTGAAGACCACTGAATTGCACATATTAAAAAATAAGCCCTCTACCCAGCTATAAAAATTACTCCAATAGAGCTCAATCTTTTGTTGTTTTTCACCTATTGATAGTTCCGTTGTCTTTTTAATGGTTTACTTCTTTCCCTATTGTAGGACCTTCAGATGTTAATATAACCAGTAGACATTATCTCCAAGCAACAAGAAACCGCATATGATCCTATTAAATTGAGTGGGTGATGAGGTGTATAAATACCAAAAATCAACCAAAGCCAAGATCATTTACTGGAAAGCAGGCACTAACTAAAGAGATGAGTGACTGCTTTGAAGGTAACACTACTCAGTGTGGTCAGGAGTGATGGCGCATGCCAGTAATCCCAGCACTTGGGAGGCTGAGGCAGGAGGATCGTTGCAAGTACAAGACCAGCCTGGGCTACAAAGTGAGCTCAAAGCCAGCCTGAATTGCACAGTGAGACCCTGTCTCAAAAAGAAAAAAGAAAACTCAGTGTGATAACTATTTTCATTCTCTTCTTATTTGGTTATGAAAATGAGTTTTGTTTTCTCATAAGATAAAAAATAATAAAAGTAGGCAAAATAATTTAAAAAGTGATCTTCATACTAGTAACAAAGTCTTTCCACTCTAATTGATCCTCAACCCTCAGCACAAAAATAAAACAATATAAACATGAGAAAATAAGACCAAAAAATGCCTCTAAAAGTTCCTGAATCCCTCAAAGTAAATGCAAGGGCCATTAATGAGGAGTCAATCAAAAATCAAATGGCAGAATTATACAAAGTGATACAAGAAGAAACAAGAATGGAATCAACAAGGTGTTCAGCAAGCTCAAATGTGATATAATTAGACAATGGATTTAAAAAACACAATGATCAATGAGTTTTAGAAGAACACTTAAAGCTAACTATGCTAATCAAAATGATATCAAACATAAATGACCCATGTAGCAAAAGAATTAGCATCCCTAAAAAGTACTGAATAGAAACCCATGCGATAAAAAAAAATTATGTTGAAAACATGTGCAGTAGTAGTGACCAGTGTGAGATGAATGTGTCTGAAGTAGAAGACAGGGCTGATGCAGGGGCCATACACTCAGAGAAACCTTAAAAACAAGGAAACATAGAAAACAGATCCAACAACTGCTCAGTGACACAAAGAAGAGTAACAAGGTTAACCTGGAATTAGAAAAAATTAGAAGACAGAGCAAATGATAAAAGTCTGTTTAGAGAAATTATACCAGAAAACTTTTCAAGTGTCAGGAATGAATTCAACATACATGTCAATGAGGTATAAGAACCCCAAGTAGGTATGACCAGAAAATAACTTCTCCACAACACATCATAGTCAAAATTCAAGAATCTCAATAGACAGAAATTGGAAAGCTCTCAGGGAAAAAAAAGTCACCTATGAAGGTAAACTTATTAGAATAACTGCAGATTTCTTAATATAAATCATAAAGACCTCAAAAAGAACCACTGCAAGCACTAAAAGTAAATGTCAACCAAGATTAATATATCATGAAAAACTATCTTTCAAAATTCGTGGAAAAATTAGGACTTTCTATGACAGAGTACCTTAAGAAATGTATGACTGTAAAACCAGCTACAAAATATTGTCTCAATGGGCAACCATGGCAGCACAGAGGATGCAAGATACTCAGAGTCAAGATTCAGTCATATCACCAAGAGCCCCCAGAGAGGCTACTTTACCAAGACCCACAAGCATGAGAAAGCCGTAGGACAAGAAGCCCCAAGTGGAAGCCTCAATAGGTATTCACTTTTAATCCAAAGACATGAGAACAAAGATGTAGAAGGAAAACTTTCACATTTATATAGGAGTTTTGGCCAGGGGGCAGGGCGGGAATGGGATGAGTTGATAGGTGATAGATGTCAACCTAGTTTAAGCAAGCTTATCAGGACAAGAGGAACACAATGGCTGGGGAAAATATCTCTAATAACTTCTTGTCAGTTCTGCTCAGTTGTTGCCTTGCACATCTGTTTCTACTCTTTAACCATGCATTCCAGAAGCCTGGGAACTGTTGTTCCAAGTTTCCATCCTTTTACATTCATTTCAAGCACACTTCTGGTCAGAGTTTCCCTACAAAATACAATGAAGGTATCCTGGGGAGAGAGAATGAAAACAGCAACACCAAAGGGCCTACTGGAGTAAATACAGTGAGGCAGGTGAGCGGCTGAGCAAAAGGGAAGAAGAAAGGGGTCAGCAGCAGAAAAACAATGCAACAACAAAAACCAGTCCATAAGTTCAAAAATAACTCTCAATGGAAATGTTCTTAGCTTCTAGTAAATAGACAAAGATTATCAGAACAGATTTTTAAAAAGCCAATGGAATGTTGTGTACAAGAAGCACACTTAATACTTAAAGAAGACTGTAGATTAAAAATCAAAACATAGAAAACAAAGTTACATGCAACAGGAGCCCAAAAGCAAGCAGGAGTAGCCAATATTTTCAGACTAGACTTCAAGCTAAAACTCATCAGAAGAGACCAAGGAAATCACTAAATATTGATAGAGAAAATAAGTCAACAGGAAGGCATAACATATATATATTATTTATACAATATATATACACATTAAATAATGGCATAACACAACTACATAAAACAATTACTATTGGACATAAAAGACCACATAAATATCAATACATCACAGTGGAAGACTTCAACATCCACTTTCATAACTAGATCGACTGGGCAAAAAAAAATCAACAAAGAAATATCTGAGTTTAATCACACCTTTGGAAAAGTGGGCTTAACAGGCATCTATAGTGTTAAAAAGAACACACATTCATTTCACTAGCACATAGAACTTTCTCCAAAACAGATCACATACTAGGCCATAAAACTTGCTTAAACAAATACAAAAGGATCAAAGTAATCCCATATAAATTATCAGAAGATTAAAGGGCACCTGGGGATATAGCTCAGTGGCACAAGCACCTGCCTGGCAAGTGCAGTGTTCTCAGTTTGATTCCTGGTACCAAAAAATAATATTTTTAAGATTAGAGGAGAAACTAATAAAATTGAGATGCAAAACAATACAAAAATTAATAAATTGAAGAGCTGGTTCTTCAAAATGATAAATAAAATATATAAGCCCATAGTTAAACTTAACAAAGGAGGGAAAGAAAAATGTATATCAAACTAACTGGAAATGAAAAGTGAAAAGGCCACTGCAGTCATCCCTAAAATCCAGAAAGTTAAAGTAAATACTCGGAGAACATGACTTCAATAAGTTGGACAATCTAGAAGAAATAGACAAATTTCTAATATATAAGAATTATCAAAACTGAATCAAGAAGATGGCGACTGGGTAGGCAGCAGAGAGAGAACCTCCCAGAGGATTACCACCCAAACAATGAAATATAGCAATATGAAGACAGAAATAAGGACTTCCGGGAAGAAGACGACCAGCCGAGAGAGCGAGTGTGGAGGGAAGAACGGCTTCAGCTCCTGAACCCGACAGAGAACGCGCTACTGGGACAAACTGCGCCAAA
>PVLD010024958.1:0-24541 GCA_004027595.1 Dinomys branickii
CTGCTGATCTCTTCTGCCTCAAGATAGTGTAAGTTTAACTTGGGTAACTGGGTGATGGATGATAATGTAAACAAGTCATTGTTCTTTGAATGATATAAGGAACTTCCAATAAAGTCACATTATGCAGGCTAATGTGCTGTTCTGGCTCTGCATCCCCTGTGTCCCGGAGTGTTTGAGACCCTTACCCAGGGCCCCCGTCACACTAGACGACGACACTGGATATCTCTTTTAATCTGTTTGATGCATTCTAGTTCACTCCTATATTGTTCATTTAATGTTTCCAACAGTTTCCTATGCTCATGTCATTTTTACATGTGCTGAGCAATTCTTTTATTGTTGATTTTTCATTTTTTACGTGAGAGAATATTTCTGATCTGATATCTTCTATGGCTTAATGGAGTTGTTTCTTTACTTCCATTGCAATCATTTCAGCAATTTCAGGTGTGTGTTTACCAAGTTTTCCTATGTCTATATCTCCTGGACTTGTTCTGCGTGTGTTGAGCCCTGAGATTGCATTTGAGGTATTCATCTTGTCAGTTTTGATGCTGGAGGCAGAGCACCCAGTCTCCCTCTTCCCTGGAAGCTCAGAAAAAGCCAGTAGTATCCCTAGCTTTCCTGATGGTCAGACTTGCCCCTCAGTGGCTACTGAGATGGACTGTTCAGTGTGGGGTTTTCCAGTAGTTGATAAGAGTGTACCTATTTCTCCCAAGTCTCAGATGTGAAGTGTGATGTCAGGATATCACAGACCACCTGATCCAGTGTCCCCAGGAAGTTCAGGGCATATATATGACCCAGAAGTGGGCTGCACTGTTGGGGTGATCATGGACCACTTGTTCCTGTGTCCTCAGGCAGTTAGAGCCCAGACACAAACCACAGGGTCAGCACTTCATGGACCACCTGATTCCATGTCTCCAGACAGCTCAGGGCACATGCAGGAGCCACACTCAGGCTGCACTGGTGGTGATCACAGACCGCCTGTTTCTGTGACCTCCTGGAGGTCAGGGCATGTACAAAGCCCAGATGCATACCACAGCATCAACAGTTCATGGACCGGTTGATCTAATACCTCAGGTGGTGCAGGGCACATGCAAGGAGGGCCTAAATGTGAACCCTGGTGTGAGCGGTTTGTGGGTCTTCTGAACCAGTATCTCCTGGTTGACCTGGGTACATAGAGGGCAGATACAGACTGTAATGGTGGCAGGATTTCAGGTTGCCTACTCTGTCCTGGGAAAATAGATGGGTTATACCTGTTTCTCTTGGTGCTCATCCTGAGAACTGTGGTGTCAGCAGATCATGGACTGCATGATTCCACGTCTCTAGCCAACTTGGGTGTATGCAGGAGCCAGACATGGGCTGCACTGAAGGTGATCCCAAACCACCTGTTTCTGTGTCCTCTGGGAGGTCCTCAGTAGAATATTTTAAGTTAAAATCTGGAAATGTCAACAAAAGTAATTCTCATTAAAATTAATCAAAGGAAATTATCAAAATTAATGTAACTCTTGATTATTCTATAATTGCTTAATTAGATGGAAAAGAATCAAAGTTATATACACACAGCCAATAAATTCACTCTTCTCAATTATATGACAAAATGATGAATTTCATTATTTTTTATTATCTTAAAATGTTCTAAGGTACTGATTTGTGATTATTTTATGATTATAGTCTTAAGTAGATTTAGTACAAGTAGAGAACTGATTCTCCCAGCAATAACCAGCAAGAAATAAGTGAACATAAGTGTAATAACAAAGTATCCAAATGTTTTTAAATTATATATACATATACAGATAGATACATATTAACTAATAAAGTAGATATTAACTAAAAGGAACGCCCGTGCAAATTACTAAGGTAGTGAAGTAGAAAACAGTGTTATTGATAAGAGCATTAACCTTAAGCCATGTTGCCATAATTCAAATCCAAACTCTGCCATTTACCAACTCTTTAAACTTAGACCAGGTCCTCAATAACTAATTCCTCAGTTGTCTTGACTGTAAGCCCAAATTTTAATAATGTCTATCTCATATAGCTATATAAGCCCTGAATATGTTAAATGTTGCCAAGAATACAGTAATTCTATAGACAAGTCTGTTTTTCCTATTGGAAGTAAAATTTCTAAATTTAAATTTTTTCAAACACTGTAGAGCTGATGCCTAATACCAATACTAACAATCCAAAGGAATTTTCTTGAAATTCAATAATTGAAAAAATCAAGTTAAAACATATAGGTAACACAGTCTAGCCAGGCATGGTGGCACTTGACAGGCTGAGGCAGAAAGATCACCACAAGTTCAAGACCATCTCGGCTACATAGTAAGTTCAAAGCTAGCCTTAGCTATATAACAAGACCCTGTCCCCAAAAGCCCAAATAAAATAAAAAATACAGATTGTCTAGAATAAATGTCCACATAGTCCTGTGACGATTAGCTACCAAATGCAGTGTTGCTTAAAAGTAAGTGGAAGGAAACACTAAAAGAAGTAGAATCAAGAGTCTTTCCAGAATGCTGCATCATAGTGACAGCAGTGCCAAACACAGCGGATTTAAGGCTTCCTATGTGTCAGAGATGCCAGCAGGCTTCTAGAAAACACAAAAGACAAACACTACCTTATACCACGTAATGGCATTTTAGCTGATGACAAGACATATATATGGTGGCTATGCCACATTGCCTTAATATGCAGTAGTAGGTTGTACCATCAAGTTTTATGTTAATAAATCTATGATCTTTGCAATGTGACAAAATTTCCTGAAAAAGCATTTCTCCAAATGAATCCTTATTTTAAGCCATGACCGAGTGATCATTTCTATCTTCTTTTACTGATGAAAGCACTAAAAGCAGGATATCACATAAGTTTTTATAGCTATGACATATCAAAGACGAACAGGAACATTTTGAGTATGAAATAGTAGACTTTAATCATACACTAAACCTTGTATTTTCTCATTACATATTTATTAAAAAGTAGAAAGTAATAAAATTGGTCATTAATTTTCATTCTATAACTAATTAAATTTCCTTCTTTGCATGAGATTTGTAAATATATATTAATGTCCATCTCTAACATGACATTTAATGGCCTGCTAACCATCCATTGTATAAATGTTTACTACAATATTTAATCAATTGTCCGTTGTTGAAAATTTGGATCTTTTCAGTTTTTTCACTACCACAAACAACTGTAAACCAAACAGCCTTGCAGTTAATGATGTGAAAACTTTGACCATATGCTTAATTATTTCCTTAGGATAAATTTCTAGTAATTGAATTTTTGGTTTCATTGTTTATACATATTGTTAAGCCATTTGATATACATTACAAAATTACCCTGTAAATAGTTTATATGCATTTAAATTTTCCACAGGCTGCGTGTTAATAAAAAAATTTCATTGTTAGTTGAATTTGCATTTCAATATAAGGTGTGAAATAATTTAATAACTTTTGCCAAAATATGTAGCCAGTTGTCTTGATAGCAGGTGCTGATTAAACTAGTTGAAATTGAAATGGTAATAATTTAGCATAGTAAGGTACAGGCATGTAGCTATTTCCTAAAGATTGAGTAAGTAAATGCAAACAAGTTTCAAATCATTGTCTGCTCACTTGGTAAATCAAATAGGTAGATGTCTAACTCCTGAATACCAATATTTGCTAACTAGAGCAATATCTCTTTGCGGGTGTAACCTAGCCTCAAGTGGGATGTATAATAAATTTAAAAGATTGAAATCAACATTTTTTTCAAGCAGGAAAAAGAGAGACAGTGTGTCTGTGTGTGTGTGTGTGTGTGTGTGTGTGTGTGTGTGTGTTCTTATGTGTCCTTAATAGCATACATGATATGATCTATGGACAAAATACTTGAAAGCTATTGATATTAACAGTTTTAGAATTGAATGTGATAATGCACATAGACATTCTCATCTATTACTTCACATGTAATAAGCACTTAGGGAAACCCAGGTGGACAGGCCCCAGGTGCACAGGTGGGTGGAGTTATCAGTGAGACCAGCAATGTGGACTTCTCTGAAGTGCATCAAGGAGCCAACAGTTGGGCTCTGGAGAACTCCATCAGCAGAAGACCACTCCCAGCCCCCACATCCAGAGGCCAAGATCAGGTCCATACCCACACAATGCCCATGGCAAACTTGGCTGGAGTACATGAAACATTTCTGGAATCTGACATGGTCACTATCACAGAACTGTAAACACCAGAGGTATTTTACTACTTTTATTCTCCCTTGTTCATATGATTGGCTGTCCCTTCCTGTCTGGTTGGATGTTCTGTTATTTTGTTTTGTATTTGTGGCTATTTTTGTTTTGCTTTTTTCTTTTTCCCTGTTTTTGGCCTCCTTTTTTCGTTTATTTTCTTTTATTTTTCATTCTCTTTCTCTTTCTTCTTTTGTTCACTGTTTAGGTTTCTTATCTTTATTTTTTGTTTTCTCCTATTGATCCTCTTTCTTTTTTGAACTACTTCTTGAATTTAAACTTTCAAGTGAGTAAACGTCTCTTTCCTTTATGATTACGCCACATTCTATTTCATTCTTTCCCTCCTGTGTCCTCCAATTTTCTAAAACTTGAGTGATCATTCTTTAACCTCCAGTCTTGAAGCTACTATATTTGACTTCATTCAGCTCTGTATCCTGTCCTCTATCCATCTTAACACGCCTGCTCCCCAGATAAGGGTAAAATTACTCCACTAAGGTGGAAATCACAGCATGTAGGTGCATGGTATACATAGTTATAACTGTCAGTGTACATGGCCTCAAATCCACAATCGGAAGAAACAGACTGGCAGACTGGATCAAGAAACAAGATCCAACAATATTGTGTATATAAGAAATGCATTTAATTCTAAAAGAAACTCATAGTAAAATGATGGAAAACAATACTCTGTGCAACAGGAACACAAAAGAAGCAGGGGTGGCTAATCTGTTTGTAGACAATGTGAACTTCAAATCAAGAATAATAAAAAAAGCTAAAGAAGGTCACTGCACGCTTGTTAAGCGAAAAGTGTAAGTAGAAGAGATAATAATCATAAATACATATGCACCAAATACAGGAGTACCCAACTATATAAGACAATTATTAATAGACATAAAAAAATCAAATAAGGGATAGTTCAATTGGTTTTCTTTTGTTTTTTGTCTTTTTGAGAGAGGATCTTCCTATGCAGTTCAGTCTGGCCTTGAGCTCACTTTGTAGCCCAGGTTGGCTGGGAACTTGCAACAATCCTCCTGCCTCAGCCTATGGGGTGCTGAGATCACAAGCATGTGCCACTATGCCCTGAAGCAATAATTTAATTGTAATGGGAGAATTTAGTACTCCTTTGTCACAAAGAGATAGATCAACTAGACAAAAGACCAGCAAATATCAGAACTGAACCAAATCTGTGAACAAATGGACTTAGTAGATATTTACAGAGTGCTCCACCCAACATCAGATTACATATTCTGCTCAGCTGCACATGGAACATTCTCTAAAATAGACCACTTACTAGCCCATAGAACATGCTTAAGTAATAAAAAGGAATTGAAATTATTCCATGCATATTACCTGATGATAGTACAATGAAATTAGAAATTAATGGCAAAATAAATTGCAAAAACTCCATAAACACATGGAAATTAAATAACACCATCCAAAACAACCAGTGGGTCACAGATGAAATTTAAAAAGAAATTAAACACTATCCACAACTAAAGAAGAATGTAGATACAACATACCAGAATTCATGCGACATAATTCAAGTGGCTGTAAGAGGAAAATTTACAATAGTGAATTCTCACACCAGGAACACAAACGAACAACCCACTGCTACACCTCAAAATTCTAGAAAAGAAGAGCAAGACAAGCTGAAATAACCATACAAGGGAGACAATTATAAGGATCAGATAAGAGATTAATGCAGAGAACACTGAGACAACAATACAAAAAATTATTAAATCAAAGAGTTGGTTCTTTGAAAGAATAAATAAAATTGATAAAAATCTAGCCAATCTTAACAAAAAAGAAAACACTCAAAATCATACAGTGAGGTATGAAAAGGATGAAATTACTACTGATCCTATGGAAATTTAGATCATCAATATCTACTTTGAAAATATTTACACTCAAAGGAAGAAAAACAGAAAAAATGGACAAATTGCTAAATATTTATGAATTACTAAAGCTAAATCAAGAACTAAAAATTCTGAATAATCCAATGTTAGTTAATGACATTGATAATGTAATTTAAAACTTACCAACAAAGAAAAGTCCAGGTCCTGAAGAATTCAGCCCTGAATTCTACAAGAAATTTGGAGACAATTTAACCCTCCTACTTGTTAATGAAATTGCCAGTAAAGCAATATTCCCTAACTCATTTCTGGAGGCAGGTGTTGCCCTGATAGCAAAACAGGAAAGTCCCAACCAAAAAAAGAACCATAGGCCAATCTCCCTAATGGTCATAGATGCAAAAACCTTCAATAACATACTGGCAAAGAGAATGCAGCAAATCATCAAGAAGATTATACACTATGACCAAGTAGGATTCATGCAAGGAATGAAGGAATGGTTGAACATACACAAATCAATAAATGTAATACACCATATCAACAGAGCCAAAGACAAAAATCACATGACCATCTCAATAGATGCAGAAATAACTTTTGACAAAGTCCAATACTCATTCACAATAAAAAGAAAAGTCCTATAGAAATTTGGAAAGAGGATCTTTACCGCCATCTGATAAAAGTCATCTATGACAAACCAACAGCCAGCATCATACTAAATTCTCAAAAACTGAAAGCTCTCACTCTATCATCAGGAACAGGACAAGGATGTCCACTAGTACTGCTCCTATTCAATATAGTTATGGAAACATAAGCTAGAGCAATTAGACAAGAGAGAAAAAGAATAAGAAGAGGAGAGGAAGAAGTAAAGTTATCATTACTTACAAATGGCATGATACTCTACAGAGAAGACCCCAAAAAACTCCGCCAAAAGACTTCTAGATTTAATAATCAAATTAAGTAGCATAGCTGGATACAAAGTCAACACTCAAAAATCAATAGCATTCCTATACACAAACAACAAATTCATCCAGAGAAGTTAGGGAATCACACCCTTCATAATAGCATCCAAAATATGAAATACTTACGAATCAATGTAACAAAAGAAGTAAAAAATCTATATATTGAAAATTACAATACTGTAATAAAGGAGATTGAAGAAGGTATCAAAATGGAAAGAGAACCCTTGTTCATGGATGGGAAGAACCAACATAGTGAAATAGCCATATTCCAAAAATTGTTACACAGAGCTAATAAAATCCTGATCAAAGTACCATTACCATACCTCACAGATCTAGAGAAAACATTCAAAATTTATTTGAAACCAGGAGAGACCTAGAATATCAAAAGCAATCCTGGGCATCAAAGATAAGGAAGGAGGCATCACAATTCCTGATTTTAAATTATACTACAAAACTACTGTGATAAAATGAGCGTGGAACTAGCACAAAATCAGGCCTGAGGATACAGATGAGAAGATGCAGAAAAAATTACAGACACACTCAGCCACTTTATCTTTGACAAAAGACCAAACATATTGATTTGAAGAAACATTAGCCAGAGCAATTAGACAAGAGAGAGAAATAAAAGGGACAAAAAGAGGAAAGGAAGTTACCATTACTCACAGATGGCATGATACTCTACATAGAAGACCCCCAAAACTCCACAAAAAGACAGAAAAAAGAAAGCCTCTTTAATAAATGGTGCTGCAAAACCTGGCTCTATATGTGCTAAAGACTAAAACTAGACCCATGTCTATCACTATGCACTAAACTAAAGTCCAAATATCTAAATATTAAAATAGAAACAGTAAATCTGAAGAGAAAGGAGGTAGAAATCTTGAAGACATAGGGAGAGAGTTCATGAACAAAAACCACACACATGATAAATACTTCAAAGAATCAAGAACTGAGATCTCATTAAATAGCTTTTGCACAGCAAAGAAAATCATCAACAGAATGAAAAGAAAACCCACTAAGTGGGAAAAAATTTTAGTCAATTATACCTCAGACAAAGAAATTATATCTAGAATATATAAAGAATTTTAAAAACCTGACCTCCATATTCAAGTACCCATTCCAAAAATGGGCATCTGAGATGAACACACACTTCTGAGGTGAAGAAAGACAAATAGCAAATAAATACATGAACAAATGTTCAACATCACTGGTCATTTGCTAGACACAAATTCAAACAACAATGAGATTTCATCTAACCCCAGAAAGAATGGCTGCTATGAAGAAATAAATAACAAATGCCGGTGGGACTGTGGAGGAAAAGAAATCTTTCTCTACTGTTGGTGGGAGTGTAGACTGGAGCAATCATTGTGGAAATCAATGTGAAGATTCCTCAAAAACCTAGGATTAGAAGTCCCATTTGACCCAGCTATTCTCCTTCTGGGTATCTTCCTAAAAGAATGAAAAACATCATACCACAGTGTGTGTGTACCCATGGTTATAGCAACACAATTTTTAATAGCTACATATTGGAATCAATACAAATGCCCAACAGCAGAGAAATGGATAAAAAAGATGTGGTCTTTTTTTTAATGGAGTATTACTCAGCCATAAAAAAGATAATATTGGGAATTTTATAGGTAAATGGATGAAATTTGAGACCATACTCATAAGTGAAGCAAATGTGATTCATGTATGAATATTATGTTGTCACCCTAGTGTGAGAAGCTGGAAGAGTAAATGAGATAAAAAATGTACAATACATATTGTGCAATGGGAAGAGACTGTTCAAAAGGAAAGAGAAACTGTGATATGGGAAAGGAGAAAAGAAGGAAGGGAAAAGGAAAAAAAATATATATGGTAGTTAAGATAGTTATACTACTAATTTCTATTAGTTCACTGAAAAGAAAGTTTTGTATTTTTTGATCAATTTTTCATGCCTATATCTTGTAATCTGAGCAACTACTCTGAAGATAATGATACATTAAACATTAACCATTGTTATCATCCTACTATCTTGTTTTGAAATTTTGCATCATTTTATTGTTTTTTTTCTCTTTAAAATAAAAAAATAAGTAGTACATGTTTTTGTCACCATTGTGGTCACAGCAAACATGCATCTGTATGTATATTGTAAGCAAGAAAACAAAGAGTTTGTAAATTATATGCTTTGACATGTTTGTCCCAAAGTGCTACTGAGGGCTACAGATTGCCCATTGCTGCTGCAAATAGATGACCCTTGTCCACTGAGTCTTGCTTTACCCTTAGTAATGTTTATGAGGCTAAGCACATGGTAGCCAGCCGCACCTGGCTGTACATAGAAGCTGTTATCTTTAGTACCAACAAACCTCCAGGTAGGACACAGCTGTTCACAAGGGACTATATCAGAATTTTCGCTGAGGTTCTTTGTTATTTTTTTCCTTGGAGGAAATTCACACACCCAAAAGGATAAAAGAGTGTTTCATTTGAGTCAAAATAATTAACCAGAGAAAAATTTAAAAACAGACATACTTCAAAGAAAATTATTCTCAGCATTTTAACTGGCTTCCTTGCAAATACTGTACTTTAAAATACCCATTCTTACTTGATCAATCTTAATACTTATATTTGTTTATCTGAGCAATCAATTTGAAGATATCAGTGTGTAGTACAACCATTGTTAATTTCCTATCACTTTCGCTGAAATTCTGTATTGCTTGTATTGCTTTTCTGTTATTTTGTAAATGTCTGTGTGTCTGTTAATGTGTTTTCATTCTTTTATCTTTAAAATAAAAAATAAAAATAAATAAAATAAAAAAGTTGCTAAGTCAAAAAAATACCCACTCTTAATTGATTTAGGAGGAAGTATGGTAAACCTTGCCCTTGAAAAAGATGGCTTCCAATTGATATTCCTAATTTGAATTTAAATGAGACTACTCATTTTTCAATGATTTGATGTCTAATACTGGTTCTCTGCTTAGAAACGGGTTTAAAGTGCATTAATTTTGCATATTATACTTGAGCATTAACCACATGATAAATGCATTATAAAAATGAAACTCATTAATCAAACACAAATGGCATGGCCATGGCTAGAGTACTGGTGACTGACAAATTGAGGAGCCCTGGGAAAATGTTCCCTACTAAAGCCAAACCACTTCTTAGCAGGAAATGTGCTGCTATTTGCACCTGTAACCCCCAAAAGATATCTGAATAGAGTTTTAAAAGTCCTGCAGCATCAGACCCTTGTCCATCACTGTTTCCAATTCTAGCACTTTCTTCTCTCACAATTTTCTTATCATGGATCTATAATTTCAAGGTCCTCAATGGTTTCTTCTGTGCTGCCTCAGTATCTTAATGTTGTACTCTTCTATGGAGGACCTGGTTGTTTCTCATTGAAGGAGAAGTAATTGTCTCCATTTGGACTGAACCTGACCCTATTTCCATGTATTGATATGTACAGAGCTGGTGTGATGGTTGATACAGTGTGTCAACTTGGGGAATCTGGAGGTTTGGCTGAGTGATTCAGCAGGAAGCCAAGGTGCTTACTTTTTGTACACATCCTGAGCCTGTGGAAATGGAGAGCATGGACACTGTGTGAGAGCTACACCCCCTGGGTGGGTGTAGCCTGTTTGCAGTGTAAGGGAAGGAAAGAGGCTGCTTGCAGCCATTCCTCCCTTTTTTGCTGGTTGTTTTTGCCGTGCTCTGCTACCCTCAACGTTTGCCCTCTGCCATGTGCCACTCTGCCTCAGAACCAGCCAAGTATGGACTGAAACCTCCACAAACTGTAAGCTAAATAAACCTTTCCTTTCTTCATTTTGGGCATTGGGTATTTTGTCTCAGCAATGAGGAAAAAGTAATCAAAACAGCTGGCTACTTTTCCCTATCCTTTCAGTTGGCTTTAAGCAATGCATATCAGTCCAGGCGAGGTGCTGGTGGTAGTCTCTGCAGGTGGCAGGCAGTGCTTCCCCGGGCCCCTCGTTGTTCCCTTCTGCGAGCCAGGACAAGGCAGGATGAAGATCCAGCACCGCCTGCTGTGGGCTGGGATTGAACCTCAAAATAGACACTATGACTTCCTGGGGCTTAAAAGATTACAAACGAGAGCTAAAGCATGGACCCCAAAACTTTAGATACTACCTCCATTGTGTCATGCAGATTACTCTTTCTGCATATTGGAAAGGTGACTTCAGGCCTCCTACCTAACCCTGCTCACGGAACTCACCTACTTTCTGACATTCTCACAGTCACTCATCCTCAAGCCACGCCCCTTTTCACGGATGAGTAAAACCTGGGTTTGGCCCTGGGTCGAGACCACAGAGTAGCGTAGCAGCAGTTCCTCTTGCGAGACTCACCTTGTGGAGATTCCACCAAAAGATATTTTCTTCTCATTTCCGATAAACACTCTCCTAACTCCGTCTGTTTGTCTGTGATTTTATTCTTCAGCTTTGTCAAATGACCTCAGATTCATATAAAATTAATGACTTCAGTAGTTTTCTATAAAAGGCAGTAGTTAACATTTAATTATGCACTTATATTAAGGTAATTATTTTAAAAATAATTCCTATTATGTATGTGATTTTTATTATTTTATGAAAATAATATGAACTTGTTTTTAAAAATAATTTTCATTAAAATTTTAAGAATAACTTAATCAAAAGTGGCTAGTCAGTAAGTACTGTTATTGCACAGACATGAACATCGCAGAAGCCATGTGCTCAGTAGGCATATAAGTATGGGAAATAAATCCTAACCTACAAAATTCATTGTGATATTTTTATCTTCGATTCTCATCTGAAATGTCACTTTTATCAAAAAGACATCTTTGACTTCTGAAACCTGGTTGCATTGCCCTTTTGCAAAATTTCTAACTCCCTTTACTCACCTAACAAAATACCAACTGTCATTAAAGTTTTCTACTGTACTTCTCTCTTATAAAAGCTTGAAAACACACGACAATCAAAATATGTGTGGTAAATAAATATTTGTTGAGTCAGTAAGTCTAGAATTTGGCTGAATAAGCACTTAGGTTATTGAAAGAGTGGAATTACTATGATCACCTGCCTACAACACATAAATTAGTTCTCTTTGGGAGTAATTGCCCCACTATTTAGTGTAGTCTCTAGCTCTTATGTGTTCTCTCTCCCTCTAACTCCTTTCTTTCACCGTCTGTCTCTATCTCTCTCCCTCTCCCTCTTTACTCTCTCTCTCGCCCCTCCCCAGTGTGTATAAAAGGAATAAACTAGCACCAGACTTTACCCACAGCCTGGAGGGAGGCTCCCAGTAATCTTTCAGCCTCAGATGCCACCGGCTCCAGTCTTGGCAGGAGCTGACCCTCTGGAAGGCTCCTGTCCTCTGTGTGAGGTTGGAGCCGCTGCAGAAACCTGCCGCTCTCTTGGCAACTGGTCTTGGAGTCTTCGCAAATGTTGATGGCACTTTGCTGACAGATTTGCCATGTTAGACACCTATGAATAGGGATCAGGTCTAGGGAAGGTGTGACTGTGAGCAGAAACTTTGTATATTCAGGCTTTCAACAGGAATGAATGGCAGGAACATAAGAGAGCCTTAATCTGCAAGAGCGTGATAGATGCTGAGGAATTCAGCCTTAGCAACTGCATTTGAAGCATATCTTTTATTGAAGAGATGACAATGTATCAGTTAGTTGGTAACTGAGAATTTGATTAGCCAATCAATAATTTACTACCTTAACTTCCTGTAAAATATTTCTCTGCAAGATCTTAAATGAATTTTGAAATTACCCATGTTAATTAAATTCCATTCTTAGACAGTACCCGTGAAATCATAATATTCCCTTAGACTGCAAACAAAGAACAATTTAAAGAGAAAGGGCAGTACAGAGGGGTCAAAAAATTGCATTTTGCATCCTTAATCTACACAACATTGCACCACATAAATAGACTTGTTATTATACTTAATATCATAATGTATTTCTTAATGAAGAAATAGGTAACCTTCACAAATATGTTTTTCTTCTCTGGGGATTTGAAGTTTAAGAAGCAGTAATATTAATAGGCCTAATTTTTTTTTTTATCATGAGACGTGCTATATTACATAAATACATTGAATTTGCACTGTAAAAGATCCTGATATATATATTGTCTAATTTCATATATTGGAAACAAAAACAAACATATAACAAATTTGGAAATCATATTATTCCATACGATTTTAAGGATGGATGCAGTTGCATTCAGTCATTTGACAGATATTTCTTGATAAATCTTTGTGATATGTATATGGTTGCCACTTCCTCAAAGGTCTTATTTTATTTTTAAGTGGTGGTGCTACCATTTGGATACTCCATATATAAAACATGGACTCTCAGAGGAAGTCACTGCCAGAAAGACACTAGCTGCCATTCTTCTTGCGCACAGTCGTACTGCACTTCCCATGCTGCCCTGCTGCTCTCTGTGACCAAGTACCTGCCATCTGCATGGAACAGAAGTAGTGGTGATGATATCTGGTCCAGGAAAATGCCTTCACTTGTTCCTTTACCTTTTACCCCTCTACTCAATGGGTGCAGACGATTATGGTCCTGGAAGATGAAGGATACCAGATGTGTTTTATCTTTGAGAAAAACGATGCATCCCATTATTGAGAATAGCCTCATGTTTAATATATTCAGTATACCTTAGTGTGTTTACATCATTAGACATCTAGGGCCATTTGTTAGAGAAATTTACAGTACCTCAATTACTAGCTCGCAGCGTCTGTTTTGGGGGTGTGGAATGTCGCACTTTGGTACAGATACTCACATACAGACTGATGTCTTTCTCTGCAACTCTTCCAATTGTGACTTTTGTGACCTTTGGATGGTTAGTAATTTCTTTCCGTCTAATGTTCCTCATCAGAAAATGAGGGAAATGACAGCTATCCTCCATGGCTGTGGAGATGATAAAAGTGTATATGGATGTAGGTATTTTAACCAGCCTTGCTGTCAGAGGATTGGCTATGTTTAGCATCATTTCACGGAGGGTCATTTAGAATTGAGAAGGAAACATAGGTGGACTCTGGAGAGAACACAGTGAGAAATGAAAACTCCCATAATTGTGGGCAGGTAGGATGCCTGTGGGGTGAGGCACAGTCTTCAGCGTGGGACCTGGAACTTGCCGGCTATGGGGGAGCCAGCCATGATGGTGACCTCCTCCCCAGATGTGGCACAGCCCTCGGGGCAGGGCTCAGGTTGTTGATGTAGTCCTGTTCGTAGGGGATCGTCGCACAGCAGGCACCTGGTGAAGTACCAGTTGTTCTAGAAAAGATAATAGAAATAGCAGCGGCAAGGGGAACAGAGATGAGCTTTTCAAGCACGCGTGGAACAGCCCCGGCAGAAGCAAAACCACGGAACCCACGGGCTGTGGGGCAACAGTCAGGACTGGTCACCTTTAGGAATGACAGGGAGCAGTACATACAGCGTCAAGCTTCTTCTGTCCTCAAATGAAAATGGACTGCAGCTAGAAGGTATGGTTAAAAAAAAAAATACAGTGTGTATTTAAATTTTTTTAAATTACAGTAAAAGTTGCATTGCCATTAATCCCCTTGAAAATGTTTTTTCTTTCAAACACACTCACCCTATTGTTTGTGCCACTTTGTGGAGCGGTTGCACAAGGCTTCTCCTGCGAGGACCTTCAGCGGTGCTGTCGTCGCTGCCTTGATGTCCCGCATTATTGATTTAGAAACACTTACCTTCCATGGTCATTTTGACTTTGGGATAGAACCAGAAGTCTCTTGTACCAGACCCAGTGAACACAGTGGATGAGGACAAACCAGCACCGTAGTTTTTACAAAGCTGTTGCATTCATCATATTTTGGATCAAAACTCTTAAAAATGCTCAGGAAAGAGGACTTCAAGAACTGCTTCAGAAAACGACAAGAATGGTGGAATAAAGTGGGTTTGAAGTGAGACAGAGTATTCTGAAAGAGATGCATGGCAGTGTATCTTTCACTGCAACATGTTTTTTTTTAAATTCAAATATTCACTGTATGTTTTGAACACCTTTTGCCTGTTTAGAGACAGTAGCACATGTGTGAGTGTTATTGGACCCCTTTCAGCTGGTGGGATAGATGTGCATTCATGGGGGAGATGTTAGCAGCTCTCTCAAGGATAGGTATAATTATAGGGAAAGAGCATTTCATAATCATCCTGAGATAAATGGTGACTGACTTATAATAACTACATCAATGTACTTAACACTTATTTCTCCAAAAGTTACCCTCGGCCCATAAAAAATAGATGTTCATATTGTGTTCCACTTATTAATTTTGCTACAAGGAAGCAAAGCAATTTAACACAAATCCTATTAAGTGCTTTGACAGCGGTTATCTGTGCTACCCTGGCTCTGGAAAGTCTAATGAATTTTTTATATTTCTTATATTAATTTGACTAAAATTATTTTAAGTGTTTCTAATGAATATCTTCCAGACTGTTTAGATCTTATGATGAATTTTCCTGGTATAATCTGAGCGTTCTTTCAGATCCATGATAGAGAACAGGGAGCAGGCAGCAAGTAGTGAGAAACTCTGAGTTGGGAGAAACAAGTCATTCAATTGAAGTTCTTTGGTAACACAAGGTTTGTTGCCCCACAAAATGGCTTTGAGAACAAGTTCTAAAGGTGGGATAAGGACACATTATTTTCTGTGCCACAGCATTTTGTTTTCTAATGAAGTGCTTTTCTATTTCACTGATAATGAAGGCAGTCACATACATACTTTAGGTATGTTATCTGAGTCTAAAAATACCGTAATCATCCCTCAGATTTTGCTTAAACCTTTAAGAAGGAGACTCCTCCTCCATCCTACTCCCTCCTGCAACTGTAGACTGTGTGTGCTAAGACATGATTCTGGCAACCTTTTCCTGAAGATGAGTTTACTGCAGAGTTAGCAGAAGAAGGAAGCACAGCTGTGTTTCCATGAGATAATTTGACCTCCTAGATCCAAACATCCTTGTGTCTAACTGATATGAGGACACGTTGGTCTTGGGAACAGCAATGGCTGCTGTATCATCTGGAACAAGTTTAGATTTCAGACTCTCGGAACTCACACCAATCTTCCTGAATCACCCCTCTCCCCCCATCCCCCCAATACTGGCACCTGGTGAGGGTCTGAATAAGCACCAGGTAAATTACACCTGCTTTAGCTTGTTTTAGAATTCCCTGGTTCTGATACCACTGGAGCTTGAGTATCTTTGGGTTACACGAATGGTTAGCTGTGCTTCCTTTGCTTGTTTAATTTCATGCATAACCAGCAAAAAATGTCTGGATTTCAAAGGACTCATTCATTTACTGTTATTTACCCGTATATTTCACCACTTGTCCACTAAATCATTAACAGACTTTGCTAAGCCCTGTCTCCTATGTTGCGTGGTCTCTAGATGATGAGAATGTTAAATAAATGAGACACCTAATTTGAAAGAATTTACATGGCTTCCTGCATTCATTCCATTCAATTCTTAGTTTTCAAAGAAAGGATCGAGTGGCCTTTCTAGGAGGCAAAGTAGTAGAGCTCCATCAGTCCAGGCCCATTTCCTACCCCAAATGTTCCTCTTCCTTAAGGGAGTGAATCACCTTCCTAACAGGATGGACAAGGGACAGAGACTGTTAGAGGTACGACAAAGCTTCCGCATGACTAGAGCAGACCAAGTAGAATAAATTAGGCGTGATTAAAAGAGCTGAGCAGGGCCTGCCTTGGTTACTTTTTTGTCTCATTGCTGAGACAAAACACCCAGCGCCCAAAATGAAGGAAGGAAAGGTTTATTTAGCTTACAATCTGTGGAGGTTTCAGTTCACATTTGGCTGGTTCTGGGGCAGAATGGCACATGGCAGAGGGCAAACGTTCATGGCAGCAGAGCACGGAATGGTGTAAGCAGCCTCTCCCCTTTCCTTACATTGTAAAACACCTGCCCCCACCCAGGGGGCGTGTACCTCTCACACAGTCTCCATGCCCTCCAATTCCACAGGTTCAGTATGTATACAAAGTAAGCACCCTGGCTTCCTGCTGAGTCACTCAGCCAAACCTCTAGACTCCCCAAGTTGACACAATGTATCAACCATAAGAGGGCCTGATTGAAGTGCAAGGAAATCACAGTGTGTAGAGTAGGAACTCTGACTTTGCTCCATCCTCTGGCCTGTAATGGGAATCATAGTTTAATACAATGTTAGGGATCTGTGATAATAAGGTTCCTCCTGCTTGCTTATTAGCTGGACTCATAATGTTAACCTTTTCCCTACCTTAAGGGCAACAAGAAAAGATATGAAATCTTCCAAGAACGGACAGTGAAGGATTGTGTTAGAGGAACGAGTGCAGCTTCAAGTAGGAGACATACTATTCCCTAAGCAATGTGCTTCGTGGTTTATATATGACCTCATTTGTTGCTCAGATTTTCCTTTACAAGTGGGAAGTAAAATATAAAATTTCCTTTTTATACATTAAATGTATGGTTCCTCAAAAGAGAAGTGAACTTATCTAAGCTCCCTCAATCATTATGTTTTGGAATTAAAAGTACAGCCTAAGCCAGTTTGCAAATTAGGATCCATACACTAAATATTAGCAGTGGAGCTATGGTTTGGGTTCCAGTTTGAATTTCGTCCTTACATACACAATGTTTGCTATCCAGTCTGATCTCTGCTTACTCATTAGTATGTTAAGGAATGTTAGTTTTGGTGATGAGTTTCAACCATTAGGAGGAGACTCAGTGTATGAGTTTTGCCAAGCAAAAAAAAGACATGCATGGAAATCCTTCCCCCTCTGTAGGAACACCTTTGCCAACCTTACCAAGGAAGAAACACAGACTGGGCCATGACCAGCTGGTCGTTTCCACTGAAAGCTCTAAATGGTTTACCATCACTGGATCCTGGCTTTGAAACTGATAGGTAATCTCTACAGCCCAGCCTCAAGGCAGCAGCGTCCAAGCTTAAAGTGATGGAACAGGTAGTTCTTTAGATAAACTATTTGGAAAGCAGCTTTGTGTCTATCTTCCACGTTTCCTATAATATTGGTAAGATCCCATAGATATAAATGCTGTCTTGCTACCATAAGGAAATAAAATATTAATAAAGTGTAACACTGAAATAAACATTAATGTTGATATGCACAAACTGCTGGAATAATGTCACCAGCTACAAAATCAGAAATACATTGTACTATTTAAAACAAGTGAACCTCTCTTTCAGCATTTGAAGCCATCTTGCTGTTACTTGCCACCAGGTAAAAACATTCCTAATTTAGAAACTTGCTTAAATGCCTTGACTCATTCCAGGTAATGTTTTGCAAAATTAAATAAGTTTCAAAGTATTATGGATACAGGCTCTCAAAAACCTATGTGCTTACTCAGAAATCTTCAAAGCCCAGGTGCCTGTAATAAAATACACAACCACAAATGAAAGGGTGGGTGATTGTGCTTTTCAACATCTTTATCCAGTGTTTCATCTACACAGGACCCTACACACGGACTCTGTGAGATCCTTCCTACAAACTGAGACAATTAAAAAGCTCTCAGAGATGTTACTAAGCTTTTATTTGCACATGAAACATGCTTCATGGGATACAAACTGAAGCAGTGAATATCTCCCAACCTGGTTAGATGTCAAATGTGCCCAGTTCATGGTCCCACAACGTTAAGGAATGAAGATGCAAACCTTGTGAAAAAATGAGGAGAGTTTCACTAGAAGTAAGGAAGAAGAATAGCACCTGGACTGCTGGAGGGGGGTATCCCAGAACGGATTGGACACTGAGGTGCTTTGTCAGGCATAACGTATAGAGCAAAGGCACATTATGGTACAATACAGGTCAAACCACCATGAACCTATCTGATTACAAGCTCAGCCACTTAGTTAATATGGATCTGAGAGGGAAATGATTCAGTAGAAAGGGTGGATGGAAAAACAAAGGCATTCTTGGGACGGGAAAGGTCCAGATGCACTGGTCACCCACCTGGAAGACACCTGCCCATCTGGGCTTCCTGGATGATGCAGTGTTAATTACAGTATAATATTCCCAGTTACTTTTTAATCCCTTGGAGAGGTATGTAGGCCTGGGCAATGTATCTCCATTTTATTTTATTTTAAGGAGCATGAAAACAATATATACATCTTCATCTTGTGGCCTCCTCTCTGGAGATGCGCCTCCAGCTGCAGTTCTGATTTCTTTGTTTTTGCACTGACTTCCTCAGGAGCCCAATACCTCTCTGATTGTATATTGACTTCTGTATCTTAGCTACTTATGATCCTAAGACCCTGTCAGGTGAGAAGAACTTTAAACGTTTTTATTATCTATAGCAGCTTGAAAATTCCTGGTAACTGGTAACATTTCACATTTCTTTTTTTTTTTCCCCTCCACTATCTTATTTCATCAACTGAGTTTGGAATCAGACAAACTAAATCTGATAGTGACTTGATATTTATAGTTTTACTTCATTTAAAATGTTGGAAAGGATTCCTGCCTGCCTTGTGTCTCAAAGATAAAAAGAGAATATTTGATTACTGAGTATCCTCCTCTCTTTGCGGACTTAGAAAGATGAATGAGAAACTGGTGGCCATACTCCTGCATGTGGAACTGTGCTCAGTGCCCACCGTACTGACTATTCATGCAAATAAGGAAAAGGGGAAAGGTCACAGCACCAGACAGGCATAGGCAGACCTCCATTAATTTATAAGCATCTGAATTGAAAGAAAAATCATAACAGAAACATAATATCCCCAAATAACTACATCATTATCCTCTCAGCATTGCAAAAGACACAATGTCTGTTGTAGTGTGCAGTACTGAAATGGAAATGAGGGTGCATGAGCAGCAAATCTGAAGTAACTTTCTGCCTGGATACGCTGACTCCAGGTCTCTGTTGTAGGAAATCCCATCCCATAGGGTGTTGGAGACTTCACGTGAGACCACAGGCACATCCGGGCAGAAGTAGCCACTGGGGCTCTTTTCTGGAGGCAAAGATCCACCATAGGACGGGTTTGCGCACACTCAAGAATATGCTCCTACTGCAAGAGGGAATAGAATATAAATATGACAATGTAAAGGTACCTCCGATTCAATAAAATAGATAAAAATAATTATATTTTGAATGCCTAGCTTTGTTGGAAGGTTTGAATGAGAGGAGATCGTAAAAGTGATGGACTTCAAATGTCTTCATTTCACAAACAAAACATGAGGAGGTAGAGAAGGGAGACTAGCAAAAACAACGGAACAGTCAGCAGGCAGGAGAAGCTCTGCCTCTGTTCGCTTTCCCTTTCTCTTGTAGTATTTTCCCTTTCTGCTGAGGGTTAACACTAGCTATAAATGCTGTGGACAAGGCTCTGCCATACTGTGGAGCACATGCATGTCACCTCGACGAGGATGTCACAAGGTTACTGATGTCGCGCTAAGGAAACTGACCCACCCCACCCATAGAATAAGATTGCAGAGTCACTAACTCCTGTGGCAGAAAAAAGGTTTTCAGGATGCATCAGTAAGAGGGTCAGGAGGAGAGAGTGCAGCCCCAAAGAAGAAAGGTGTGGGGTTATCACTCCCTGAAGAGGAAGCACTCAGGCATCTCTTGAGGGACTGGAAACCCAGAAAAGAGTGGTCTACCCACAGGAGCGTTCTGGCTCACATTGCAGGTATGACCCCTTCCTTCCTTCCTTCCTTTCTTCCTTCCTTCTTTTTTCTTTCTTCTTTCTTTCTTTCTTTCTTTCTTTCATTCATTCTTTCTTTCTTTCTTTCTTTCTTTTTCTTTCTTTCTTCCTTCCTTCCCTCCTTCCTTCCTTCCTTTCTTTTCTCTCTATTTCTTTCCATTTTTATTTTTCATCATTTAAACATCCTTTGTGGGCTTTGAAACTGTTACTTTATTTTCCAATAAAATTTCTGCTCTTTACTTTCTCAAATAGGCCAATTAATGGACTTTCAGTATTCTGGAGGAATTTGAGGTATATATGGCTTTTGAAGGAAAGGAGCCTAAATTTAACCAAGGGAATTATTTTTTTTTTTTGTACCATAAATCGAACTCATAACCTTGTGCTTGCCAGTCAGGTGCTTGTGCCACTGAGGTATATCCCCAGCCCTAACCAAGGGAATATTGATATGGATCACCTTGCGTGATCTTGACTGGATCACAGAAGTTGCAATCTTTTTAAAAATACAGTATTTTGCTACAATTTCCTTGTCTTTTCTCTATCTTTCATTTCTTCTGTTTTACTTCCGGTGGCTTTGCAGGGAGAATAGCGAGTGGAGGTAAACATTTTCACTGTCATAAATGCAGTGTTTGAGCTTTCAGTGTAACCCACAGGGACCTTTAATACCAGTGGGGGACAGATACTGTTCCCTCATATCCCTTTCTCTTTCTTTGTTCTTGGGGAATTGATTTAGCTTTGATTTTTTCCTGAGCTTTCCCCAACTTATCTTCAGCAACACTAATCTCTCTGTCTGATTGCTCTGGGGGTTAAGCCTGTCCAGTCTATGTCAAGGTTCTCTCGACATTCTGGACCTCTAGGTAATTTCCGTGAATAACCTTTAGCTACACCTATAAATCTGTACCCATACCTGACTTGGCATAACCCAGTCTAAGAATACAGTATATTTTAAAAAATACATGATGGTCACAACTCAATTGAATCTCCCTCAAATTTATTAACATACATTAGTGCATTCGTTAGTGTTCTCTATAAAAGATGCAATTGATAGAGAGGGGGGTCGAGAAGGAGCAGAGAGAGACTTATTAGATATGCTTGTAGGATCAAATGTGGGAGAGGCCACCGTGGCCATCTATGCCCTGGAGAGCGGGACAGTCCAGGAAGCTGAATGTTGTAGAGCAATTGTTATCAAGGATACAACGCTGGTCTGAGACTAAGGCATGGAAGCCTCTTTGCAGAGTCGCAGGTGTGAGCGTGCAGAAGCTGTAGTCTGATGTCCACAAGTGATGACATCCAGGGAAAATGCATGCACTCAGGCAGAATGGAGCCTTCATATACAAGCCTTTTTCCTTTCTCCTCTTTCTCCTTCTCATTCTATCCAGGCCATAAACCCAAGGTTTTCTGGTCTGCATGCCAATCATTTCCAGAAATATTCCACACCCATACCCAGAAGTTGCATTTACTAACCTGCTGGGTGTCTCTTCATCCAGTCAAGCTGATGGTCTAGATTAACTGTCACAATGAGAGCAGTCCTAAGAGGGAAATTTATAGCAGTGAATATCCATATCAGAAAAACAAAGCAAGTTCAGACAAGCAACTTAGTGGTGAACCTCAAATTTCTAGAAAAAGAAGAGCAGGATAAGCCAAAAGCTCATAGTAGGGAAGAAATCATAAAGATTAGAGTGGACATTAACGTATTTAAATTAAATATATAATACAAAGAATAAATGAATCAAAGAGTTGGTTCTTTGAAAGATTAAATAAAATCGACAAACTCTTACCCAACCTCATCAAAAAGGAAAAAAGACTCAAATCGATGCAATTAGGAACAAAAAAAGGCTGAAATCACAATACACCCTGAAGAAATTTCAGATCATCTAAACCTTACTTTGAAAACCTGTATTTTAATAAGATGGCAAATGCAGAAGAAGTAGACTAATTGTTAGATACATTTAAATTACCAAAACTGAATCAAGAAGCTATAAAAATCCTAAGTAAGCCAATATCCATCGATGAAATTGAAGATGAAAATAAAAGCCTACCAACAAAGAAGAGGCTAGACTCTGATGGATTCACTGCTGAATACTACAAGAAACTTCGAGAAGCCCTAACATTACTACTTCTCAAACTCTATAATGAAATTGAAAAGGGCGCAATACATCCAAGTTCATTCCTGGAAGCAAGCATTATCCTAATACTGAAACCATAGAAAGACCCAACGAAAAAGATGGGTCAATCTCCCTAAGGAACATAGGTACAAAAATTCTCAATATGATACTGGCAAATATAATGCAGTAAATCACCAAGAAGATTATTTACCATAACCAAGTGGAATTCACCCCAGGAGTGCAGGTATGGTTCAATATACATAAATCAACAAATGTAGTAAGCCATATCAACAGAGTCAAATATAAAAATCACATGATCATCTCAACAGATGGGGAAAAAGCTTTTGATAATGTCCAATACTCACCCATGATAAAAACCCTATAGAAAATTAAGATAGATGGTCTTTATCTCAATTTGATAAAAGCCATCTATGATAAACCAAGAGCCAATAGCATACTAAATGGACAAAACATGAAAGTTTTCTCTCTAAAATCAGGAATAAGACAATGATTTCCAGTCTCCACTCTTATTCAACAAAGTCCTGGAAGATTTAGCTAGAGCAATTAGACAAGAGAAAGAAATAAAAGGAATAATAGGAAAGGAAAAAGTTACATTATCATTATTTTCAGATGACATGACACTCTACATAGAATACCCCCAAAACTCCATCAAAAGACATTCAGATTTAATAAACAAATTCAATACCATAGCTGGATACAAAATCAACACTCACAAATCAATACAATTCCTATACAAAGACAAGAAACTCACTGAGAGAAAAATTAGGGTAACACCATCTTTCACAATGGCATCCAAGAAAATGAAATATCTAGGAATCAACCTCACAGAGGTTAGCAGTGACCTCTATATTGAAAAGTACATTACTCTGAAAAAGGGGATTTAAGTAGATATCAGAAAATGGAAAGATATATCTTGCTCTTGGGTAGGAAGAACCAATATAGTAGAAAGGGCCATACTTCCAAAACTGTTATTGTTTAATGCAATTCTGATCAAAATTCTATAGCATATCTCACAGAATTTGAGAAAATAATACAAAAATTAATTTGGAACCAAAAGAGACCTAGAATAGCAAAGGCAATTGTGGGCAACAAAGGTAAGGCAGGAGATATCACAATCGCTGAGTTGAAATTATACTATAAAGCTGTTGTGATAAGAATAGCTCAGACCTAAAGATCAATGAAATTAAGATGCAAAAAAAAAAAAAAAACTAAAGACAAAAATCAGCCACCTTATCTTTGACAAAGGTGCCAAACACATTTCCTGGAAAAAAATACAAACAACAAATAAATATATGAAAAAAAGTTCAACATCATTAGTTGGTCAAGAAATGCAAATTACAACAACACTGGGATTCTATCTCACCCTGGAAAGAATAGCTCTCATCAATAAATCAACCAATAACAAATGCTGAGGGGCTCTGGGGAAAAATTAATCCTTTTCCTTCGTCGGTGGAAGTGTGTAGACTGGTGAAGCCACTGTGGAAATCACTGTGGAGATTCCTTTAAAAACCCAGATTGTAGGTCCCATTTGACCCAGTTTTTCCCTTTCTGGGTATCTTCCCAGAAGAATTAAGAATGGCATACCACAGTGATACATATGCAACCATGTTTATAGCAGCACAATTTGTAACAGCTAAATCTTGGGAAAAAAAAACAAATTCCCATCAACTGAGGAATGGATAAAAAAGATGTGGTCTGTTTTTTAAAAAATATATATAATCAGCTGGGGATATAGCTCAGTGGAATAAGTGCCTGCCTAGCAAGCGCAGAGTCCTGAGTTCAATCCCCAGTACCGAAAAAAAAAAAAAAAAA
>PVLD010024959.1:0-24543 GCA_004027595.1 Dinomys branickii
CTACTATCTTATCTATAATTTGGTATTTCCTTTAATGTTTTTGTGTTAACTAATGTGAAGATAACTATGTAATACAACATCCAGTTCTAATTCCCTACTATATTCTGTATAACTTTGTATTTTCTGTATTGTTTATGGCTTTTCTGGTTCATATGTCTCCATTCTTTTGTCTTTAAAATAAAATTTAAAAAAAAAAGTGCAAAAAAAAAAAAAATGTCAGCCCAACCAGCCTATCTTTGCCTTTCCTGCCGTCATTGTTCTCTTGATTGGTGGCTCCTCTGTAAGGCAGGTAAAGCTAGGACAGGCTGATTGGGGCTGATGTTTTTAACCTGTAATTTTCAAGGCTGATTCCTTTCCAACTAGGTCTTACTATCAGGGTTACACATAGCTACGTATTCCTATCTGACTCACACCATTCCTTCTTCTGTCCTATGTTTTCTTTCCCCAATAGTTAGGAACTTCTAGTTGCTCTTTGTTGCTCAACTTATTTTAGCTAATTTACTTTCTAAAACTTGACTGTCTGAGACAGTTAATATGGAGTGTAAACTTGATTGGATTATATCCAAGAGACATCTAGGAGATAAGCTAAAGCACACTCCTGAGTGTGTCTGCAGGGTGTTTTCAGTTAATAGAGATTTAGACCAGCAATCTGAGGAGGGAACACCTACCTTAATTATGAATGGTACCACTCAACAGGATTGCAGTCCAGCTCAAATGAAAAATGGGAAAAAGAAGAAATTGAAAGGTATGTGAAATACTCCATTCTGTGTGAATGTGTGTGTTCTGCTACTGTCATCGCTTGTGGACTTGAGGCTCAAAATTCATGGATCTTTCAACATAAACTTACAGCAGCAACTTTTCAGGGACCCTCCAGGCTTTCAGTCTCAGACTGGTACTTGGTAATTGATCCCTCTTACTGTGAGGCTTCCAGCTTGTTGGACTGCACAGTTTCCAGATCTGCTAACTTGCCAGCACGCAGACAGCCACATTGTAGACTACTTCACATCTGATTGTATAAATCTAATAGATCAATTTCATAATTATATTGCTTATGTTCTTCTAAAACACCTTAAGCATTCTTTATTTTTTATACCCTACTGTTTTTCTTACTCTCTCTGTTGGCTTTCTGTTTACTGAAATAATTCTAATAGATTTCTGCACTGAGCTCCACATGCTTCAACTCAGTAAGCACTTCCTAGTGACCTACTGTAAATGAGCCTGCATATAGGCCAAAATAAGTTAGCTAACAATGCAATGGTATAAGGCAATATGATTTCTAGCTACTCAATAATTAAATTTTGCATCTAGAAGAGCCTTTATAAAGGTACTAAACAAGCATATTTCAAGAGAGTTTTGTGAGAATGGGAATATTCTATATAAATGGTGTCACAGTTACAATTTTCATTGCTATAATCATCTTTAATGGTTGTATGTTAAATAATAAAATCAAAGAAGGCATATTAACAAACAAACATCCATTTACAAGTAGCATAAGAACAATTCGAGCAATACTGAATTACAGAAGAGGTGGTAGGAAATTAACAATGGTTGTTGTAATGCATATTGATATCTTCAAAGTGGTTTCTCAGGAAAACAAATAGAGACATGCAAAATTGATCATATGCTTAATCATTAACTGATCCTTTCAGTAAAGCAACAGAAGTCAGTAGTACAACTATGTTAGCTATTCTGTATATACATATGTACATAGTTTACCCTTCTTTATTTTCTCTTTTCCCTCATTCCAGTTGTTCTTTATTTTTGAACAGTTTCATTTCACAATACCTATCATACCTCTTAATTTTTATTCAATCTTTCAGGTTATTACACTAGTGAGATAATATGTTGCTTACCTATGGAGGTGTGATTTATTTCACATATGAGGGTGGTCTGTAGTTGTGATCATTTACCTGTAAAAACCTCGAGATTATCTTTCTTTATACCTGAATAATATTCCATTATATAAAACTACCACAATTTTTTTTATCCATTACTCAATGGATGGACATTTGGGTTGCTTCCAAAATTTAGGTATAGCAAATTGTGCTGCCACAAATATGGGTGCATATATATCACTGAGATATGTTTTCAGTTCCTTGGGGAAAATATACAGAAGGGTAATAGCTGGATTAAATGGGATCTCTACACCTAGTTTGTTGAAGAATTTCCAATCTGATTTCCACTGTGCTTTCACCAGTCTGCATTCCCATCACAGGTGAAGAAGAGTTCCTACTTCTTCACCATTGCCAGCATGTGTTATTGGTTGATTTCTTAATGATAGCCAATCTTACTGGGGTGAGATGAAATCTCAAAATAGTTTCAAATTGCATTTCTCAAATGACTAATAATGTTGAACATTTTCTTATATATTTGTTTGCCATTTGTATTTCTTTATCTGAGAAGTGTGTATTCACCTCAGATGCCCATTTCTGGATTGAGTCTTTGAATTTTGGAGGGTTGATGTTCTTTAATTCTTTATGTGTTCTAGACAGAAGACCTTTGTCTGAAGGACAGTCAGCTAAAATTTTTTCCCAACTTGTGGGTTTTCTTTTTACTCTGCTGGTGATTTCTTTGGATGTGCAGAAACTTTTCAGTAGGATGATATCCCAGTTTTATATAATGGAATATTATTTGAAATAATTCTTGTTGATTATTTGAAGTATTTCACAGGCAGTTTGGTTTTTATTTATGAACTCTCTGCAACCCCTATGTCTTCAAGACTTTTACCTACTTTCTCTCCCAATAAATTTTGTGTTTCTGTTTTAATACTGAAATCTGTGGTTTATTTTGACGAGTTTGGTGCATGGTGAATTATTTGGGTCTATTTTCAGTCTTTGGCAAGTAGCAAGCCAGTTTTTCCAACACCATTTATTAAAGAGACTATCTTCCAGTGAGTTTGTTTGACACCTTTGTCAAAGATTAGGTGGCTGAGTGTGTTTGCAGTTGTGGCTGTTTCTTCCAGTCTGTTCTATTGATCTTCTGGTCGCCTTTTTAGCCAGTACCATGTAGATTTTATTACAGTAGCTTTGTGCTATAATTTCAGGTCAGGGATTGTGATGTCACCTGACTTGTCTTTTTTGCCCAGGATTGCTTTTACTAATCTAGGTCTCTTCTGGTTGCAGATAAATTTAAGGAATGTTTTCTCTTGATCTGTGAGGTATGCTGGTGGTATTTTAATGGGACTGGCATAGAATCTGTACAACAATTTTGGTAGTATGGCTATTTCCACAATGCTGTTTCTTTGTATCAATGAGAAAGAAATCTTTTTCCATTTACTAAAATCCTCTTTGATCTCTTTTTTCAGAGTACTGTAGTTTTGATAGAATAGATCTTTTACTTCTTTTGTTAGATTGGATCCTAAATATTTAAATGTCTTGGATGCTATTGTGAAAGGTATGGTTTTCCTAATTTCACTCTCAGTCTGTTTGTTGTTTTGTGTATAGAAATGCTATTGATTTTTGAGTGTTGACTTTGTATCCCGCTACATGTTTTCTTCTGGAGTTTTTGAGGTCTTCCATGTAAAGTATCATGTCATCTTCAAATAGTGATAATTTTAATTCCTCTTTTCCTATCCTTATTCCTTTTATTTCTCTCTCTTATCTAATTGCTCTGGCTAATGCTTCCAGAACTGTGTTGAATAGAAGTGGTGACAGTGGACAACCTTGTCTTGTTCCTGATTTTAAAGTAAAAGCTTTCAGTTTTGTCCATTTAGTATGATCTTGGTAGTTTGTGTGTTGTAGATGGCTTTGATCAGATTGAGGTAAAGACCATCAACTCCTATTTTCTGTAGGGTTTTTATCATGAATGTATGTTGGAGCTTGTCAAAATCTTTTTCTCCACCTATTGAGATCATGATGTGGTTTTTGTCTTTGTGTCTATTGATATGCTGTATTACACTGGTTGATTTCCATATATTGAACCATCCCTGTATTCTTGGAATGAATCCAACTTGGCTATGGTGTAGTATTTTCTTGATGATTTGCTGCATTCTATTTGCTAGTATTTTATTTGCATCTATTTTCATTAGGGAGATTGATTTGTAGTTCTTGTTCTTGTTTGGGTGTTTCTCTTGTTTTGGTATCAGTATAATATTTGCCTCCAGAAATGAGTTAGGGAGAAATTACTTCCTGTTCAGTTTCACTGAAGAGTTTGAGGAGTGTTGGTATTAAATCATCTCTGAATTTCTTGTAGAATTTTGCTGTGAATCTATCAGGGCCTGGACTTTCCATGTTGATAAGCTTTTAAACATATTTTCAATGTCATTAATTGATATGGGGTTGTTGAGAATTTTTATATCTTCTTGATTCAAATTTGGTAATTCATACATATCTAGGTATCTATCCATTTCTTCTGAGTTTTCTGTCCTCTGGGAGTAATATTTTCCAAGTAGGCTTTAATGATGTTTTGAACTTCTGTAGGATCTGTAATGATTTCATCCTTTTCATTCCTTATTGCATGAATTTGAGTCTTTTCTTTTGTTTTCTTTTATAAGGTTGGCTAGGGTTTTATCAATTTTATTTATTCTTTCAAAGAACCAACTCCTTGATACATTTATTGTATGTAGTGTTTTCTTCGTCCATTTGCATTCATTTCTTCCCAGATATTTGTAATCTCTTACTTTCTTTGGGCTTTGGGCTTGACTTGTTCTTCTTTTTCTAAAAGGTTGAGGTGCAGCATAAGGCTATTTATTTGTTTTCTGTCTGTTTTCCTTATATGTGAGTTCACTGGTATAAATTTCCCTCTGAGAACTGCTTTAATTGCATCCTACATGTTCTGGTAAGTTGTATCTACATTTTCATTTGTTCATCAGTATTTTTCAATTTCTTCTTTAATTTCTTCTGTGACCCATTGGTTGTTCAGGATGTTGTTATTTAATTTCCAAGTGTTTATGGAGGTTTTGGGGTTCCTTTGTCATTAATTTCCAATTTCAATGCACATTTCAATGTCAGATAATGTGCATGGGATAACTTCAGTTCTTTTGCGTCTAGGTAGGTATGCTCTATGGGCTATAATGTGGTCTATTTTAGAGAAAGTCCCATGTGCAGCTGAGGAAAATCTGTATTCTGATGTTGTGGGGTGGAACACTGTGTATATATCTACTCAATCCATTTGTTCACAGATTTGATTCAGATCTGTTATTTCTTTACTGACTTTTTTGTCTAGTTGAACTATCTCTGTCAAAGGGGTGTTGAGGTCCCCTATTACAATAGTGTTGTTAATTATTATTTGGTTTTTCATGTCTGTTAAGATTAGTCTTACATAGTTTAGTGCTCTGATATCTGGTCCATACAAGTTTATGATTGTTATCTCTTCCTCTTGCAGTTTTCCCCTAAAAGGTATTTAGTGACCTTTTTAATCTCTTTTTATTGTTTTCAGTTTGAAGCTTACACTGTCTGATAACATAATAGCTACACCTGTTGCATGGAGTTTTATTCTCGATCCTTTGACTTTCACTATACATTTTTCCTTTTGAGTTAATATGTTTCTTCTATTTTTGGATTTTCTTTCTTGATCCATCCTACCAGTCTGTTTCTTTTTGACTGGTGAATTGAGGCCACTTACCTTCGTGGTGATATAACTGATATGTAGTGGTTTATCATTGTCATATTGTTTATTTGTTGTTGGTTTCCTACTTTTTCTATCTGTTTAGTTGCTTGCTTTGCTTGAGGGTTCCTTTCTATTATTTTTCTTGAAATTGTGGTCTTTTTTTTTCTGTCTAGTATATCTTTTAGTACTCTTCATAACGATGGTTTGACACTCATGAAGTTCGTCAGTTTCTCTTTGTTGTGGAAATATTTTATTTCTCTGTTAAATTTGAATGATAGTTTGGCAGGATACAACAATCTTGGTTGGAAGCTGTTTTGTCTCAGGACCTGGAATACTTCACTCCAAGCTCTTTTTGATCGGATGATTTGTGTTGAGAACTCTGCCATGATTCTGATGGGCTTCCCCTTACAGGTGATCTTTTTCTTTTCTCTAGCAGCTTTTAATATTCTATTCTTTTGTTAGATGTCTGGGATCTTGATTATTATATCTCTGGGTGTAGTTTTACTTTGATTATGACTAGTTGGAGTTCTATATGCTTCATTTACTTGCATATCAGTACCTCTCCATGGTTGGGAAATTTTCTGCTATTATTTCTGCAAATATTCTTTTATCTCATTTGTGTTGCCTCCTGCTGTTTCATTGGCTCCTTTTAATGTGACATTATTTCTCTTTGCCTCATCTTGCAGCTGTTGAATTAATTTTTCCTATTTCCTTGTTGATTTTAAGAAACTTTTTCTGTCACAATCGCTAGCTGCCATGCTGTCTTCAAGATCTGAAATTCTACCTTTGACTTCATTCTAGCAGTTTTGCCAGCTTTCAGTGGAAGTTTTGATTTCCTGGAAATCTCTTTGAATCTGTTTCACGTGTTCCAGTTTATTCCTGTATTGTTCATTTAACGTTTCCATGAGTTGCCTGTACTCATCTATTTTTATATATTTCTTTTTTAGATGTGATGAGTTCTTTCATTATTATTGCTATTTCACTTTTTGCCTGAGAGATTATTTCTGATCTGATGTCTTCTATGGCCTGATGGAGTTCTTTATTTACTTCCATTGTAATCATTTCAGCAATTTCAGGTGTGCATTTACCAATTTCTCTTATGCTGATGTCTTCTAGACTTGTTCTAAGTGGGGTGGAGTTCTGAGATTGTGTTTTAATCCTTGGTCTTGTTATGTTTGATGCTGAAGGCAGAATGCTCAGCTTCCTTTTTCTCTGGCAGCTCAGCAAAGGTCACTAGTATCCCTAGTTTTCCTGGTGGTCATACTTGCCCCTCAGTGTTCACTGAGATGTGGCGTTTAATCTGGGGTTTTCCAGAAAATGGTGAAGTGTACTTAGTTCTACCAGGTCTCAGACATGAAATGTGATATCAGACGATATCGGGCCTTCTGATCCAGTGTCTCCTCGCAGCTCATGGCACAAGTATGACTCAGAAGCAGGCTACACTGGTGGCATAATCATCGAGCATGGTTCTGTGTCCCCATGCAGTTCAGAGTGCAGGAAGAGCCCAGACATGAATCAAAGGATCAACAATTCATGGACCACCTGATTCCTGTGTCTCCAGGCAGCTCAGAGCATGCACAGGAGCCAGACACAGGTTGTAATGGTGTTGGTTATGGGCCACCTGTTTGTGTGACTTCCAGAGAGTCAAGGGGCATGTAAAGCCCAGATGCAAACTTCAGTGTCAGCAGCTTGTGGACCTCCTACTCTAGTACCTCAGTCCATGCAGGGCTTACACAGGGAGTGCCCAAACACAAACCCCAGTGTAAGCAGTTTATGGGCCTTCTCAGTCAGAATCTCCATTTCTAATTGCTGAGACAAAACATCCAACATCCAAAGTTAAAGGAAGAAAGATTTATTTATCTCAAAGTTTGTAAAGGTAAAAAAAAAAAAAAAAGTAGAGATTTCAGTCCATAAGTCACTAGTTCCAAGACAGGGTGGCATGGCAGACAGGCATCAAAAGAAAAACAGGTCATGGCAGGCAGAATGTACCAAAGCAGCCAACAAGTGACCACAGCTCTTTCTCTCCCTTGTATCTTATCTAGACTACTTAGGGAAGGTAGCCCTTACACTCTTCATCCTAGTGCCCTTGATCCTAGCACTACATCATGAATCAAACTTAGAATCACACACTCTAGAATCCATCTACCTCTAAAACATGCCCACCTATGAACACGAGGCTTTGGAGAACATCTAGACACAAATCATAACAAGTGGCTACTGATCACCTAAAGTATTGCTAATACTAATGATAGACTGAATTTTTAAGTTTCAGTTTAATTTCAGTTTTAATTTTAATGTAAATAGGTATGTGTAACTAGTGGCTAGTATAAAATAGAGTGTATATATAGGAAGGAGCAAACCTAGAAACTTTAGGTGCCAGATCAAAATCACATAGTTAAATAAATCCTAAATAATTTTAAACCAATTTTCTTTCCGAAGTCACAATTTCCCTGATATAGAGAGCAGTTTCCAGTCCTTGTCCTGCCCAGGAAGCTTATATTTATAATTCCATGAAAAGTTATTGGAATTCTAGTGGGTTCATTCCAATCTACCCCTTCCAGGGCAACCCGTGGTGAGGATAAAGACACTAAAGCATATTTGTTGTTATGGAGAGCCAAGGGGTTCTAAGTCCAGCCATAATGTTAGCTATCCGGAAAGAAAGGCCTCAACCTAAGGCTGAACCCAGGTTTTATTCATTCATGAAGAAGGGAGTGGCTTGAGGATGAGTGTGAGAACCATGGGAAGTAGGTGAGTGCCATGAGCTGGGCTAGGTAGGAGGCCTGAATCACCACTTCAAATGCAGAGAAAAGGATATGCAGCAAGAGTAATCTGCATAACACAAAGGAGATAATTTCTAATGTTTTGGGGTCAGTGTTTCAGCTCTGGTGTGTAATCTTTGAAGCTTCAGAAAATCATAGCATTGGCTAACACATCCCTCCTCATCCTGGTTCCACTGAGCAACAGGGGTCCAGGGAAACACACCCACAGTCTCCAAAGGTTACCATCAGCACTTCCAACTAGACTGGTATGCATTGTTTAAGGCCAACTGAAGGGATAAGAAAGGGGTCCCAGCCAGCTCTGTACATACCAATACATGGAAATAGGGTCAGGCTCAGCCGAAATGGAGGCAGTTGCTCCTTTTTGAGGGAGAGTTGCCTATGTGGTCCTCCAGAGCCTGACAGCAACTTTTAACTTCAAATACATTTAATATCTGAAAACACCCCAGCATTCCGTTGAACAACCTACCCCAGACTATCATTTTCTCTCTCTGCTCCACCCTGGATAAAGCATACAAGACCCCATATAAACGGGCCCTAATATTTCTCTGAAATCATCTTAGTGATATTACACTCACTATCACTCTGTTCTAGTCCCAGTAAATGCCCAGTTGCTCCTCCAACACCCCAAACACATTACCACTCTGGTCTTTACATAGGCAGTGAACTCTGCCAACAGACCCCTAATGACACATAGCTACATAGTAAGCTTATTTCTCAAATGTCCCTTTTTGAAGGAAATGTGTAGAATTGTATATCTGCTTATAATCTTTCTGTTCTTAGAATGAAAATGTTTTAAGAGAAACAAGTATACATAGAGATTTGGAAATAGAGTTATCTGAGAAAAAACAAAATGCCGAAAGCTATCCCTCAGTATGACACATGAATTTATATCATTCATCTCAGGATAAAACATTGCAAAAGTTAGATCTGGAATTACTAAAGGCACTTTGCATTTGAAAGGGAAACCTTTGAAAATGGCTTGTGCACATACTTTTAAATTTCAAGATATAAAAAATCCCTACAAAACTAGCTGCTTCTGAAGATGAGTTCACAATCAGAATTCCAAGTGCTCTCAAGGAACAAAGCATCCTGAAGGACAGTGAGGTAATAAACCCAGTGGAATGATTCATATTCTAAACCCAGTGACAGAAAAAAGGATTCATTTTCCAAACCTAAAGACAGACAGTGAGGCAGTAACCTAGTGGAAGGATTCATATTCCAAACCCAATGCCAGACCAAAGTTTGTGAGTGATTTTCAACACATAATGTCACTCTGAATCATAGGCATAGGGGTGATGGCAACAGATACTGGAGTAGCGCAAAGGAACAAGGCAGTCACCCCAGCAAGGGGGTGAGGCAAGCTGGGGGTTAGGACAGGATTCAGAGATACCGGCCAGCTTCCTCTTCCCTGGGACAAAATACTCAACACCCGCAACTTGAAGTTTAACATGGCTCATGCTCTCAGTCTATAGTCTGTTGGCTCCAAAGTGGAAGCATCACTGTAGAAAGTTGCAGCCCAGCAAAGTTGCTCATTTCCCGGTGGCCTGATGCAGAGCAGAGCGGAAGACAGCCAGCAAGAGACACAGTCTCCAAAGCCACATCCCTACCACCCCGCATCCAACAGGGCACCAGCCTCTAATACCGATCAGCTCTGAACATCACTTGTTGATCCCCCTGATGGCTTTAGTGCACACCGTGAGCCAATCACCTCTCCGGGATTCCTTTAGCCCAGCCAGATTGACAGTTAAGATTAACCCTCAAAGAATTAAGCTATAATATGGTTAATTATTTTAGGAATAGAAATTAGCAATAAAACAAAGTAGAGGAAATCAGTTATAAACCTGACATGAAGGCTATTTCTCTGTATGTGTAGGGTGATAACTGATTGAAACTGGCATTTATTTATTTATTTATTTATTTGACCTAAAAATTTGTGTTGGTTCAAATTAGATTCCTTAAAGAGCCCTATATTCGTCAACATTCTTCAGAGAATCAGAAGCTGTAGTGTGTAAATGCAAAAGAGAGACAGAAAGATGGAGAAATAGTAACAGAAAGACAGAGACAGAGAGGCTGTATTTTACATCTGAAACCATACTGGAAGGAGAAACTCTTCTTTCTCTGGAGATATCAGTCATCTCCTAAGATCTTTCAAAGACTGGAAGAGGCCTCCACATTATGGAGGATCATCTGCTTTACTTTGAGTCTATTTATGCATTTATTTATTTACTTACTTACTTTTAAACTTTCTTTTGTGTATGTGGTGATGGCTATTGAATCCAGGACCTCCTACAAACTAGGCAAGTACTCTACCACGCTAATTCCCAGCCCATATCTATGGGTTGAAATGCTAATGTTATTTAAAAAATACCTTCCCCAGGGCATCAAAACTACACTTGGACCAAGTACCTGGTATTGTGCACTAGCCAAGCTGAATATGAAACTAAACCTCATTAGCTCCAACAGCTCCACTCTCTGGCTCGTGAGGAGCTGTCCCACTAAATCCAAAGCAGCCATCAAGGCTGCAACATGCTGTGATTTCAACAATTTTCTGTGAGTGTGTGCGTTTAACAACGCAATTGTGTAATAATCAGCCTGGATTTCTATCGCAGAGCTAGAAAAATACAAGGCATCTCACATAGCAACACTGTTATGAACATGGTTGTTTATTTACTCGTAGAGATGGCTTCTCTTCAGAAGTTTTACCATTTGTTTCCTAACTTATTGGCAAGACTTTTTCACCCTCAAATTAAATCATAATTATATCTGAAAGGAGGCAGAGGCCTAGAAATATACATCAGAGTAAGTGTGCTTACCTAGTGTAGGCAAGACCTTGCAATCTGTCATGGAAGGGACAAGAATGAGAGGAACGACATTTGTGAATGTGGCGGTAAAACTCACATGATTTGCTCTCCCGCAGTCCTTCTGCCTTATAAGAAAACAAATCATGGGAAAGGACATGTCTGTCTGTGTCATGTGCAATGGCTACTTTTTTTCTGACTCTGTCCCCTTTCATCAGCAAAACGATCTACAAACATAATAAACTGCACAGTTCTCAAGAAAAAGAGTAGAAATCCTTTAAAGTTTCTTTTGGCATGTCTACTTGGTGACTTTTAGCCTATACCATATGTGAACTTTTCACATTTCAAAATTTACAGCCTTGCCAAGTGGGATATAAGTAGGATTTGGCTTTTCCTATGTACCATGCAACCTTTTTCCTGGGTCAAAAAAAAATATTTAAGCACCTATACTTCTTAATAGAAATGAATTCAAGGAATCAAAATTTTATAAGCTAGTTGTATTCAAAAAGTCTATTGGGAACTCTTTCAAGCCATTCCAAGATCTATTCAGGTGCAAAAAGTTCTAAAGTTGAGACATTTTCTCTGTCAGCTTTACCTAGATATGTCTCTAATCCCAGCTACTTAGGGGCTGAATCAGGAGGATTGCAAATTTGAGGCCAGACGAGGCAATTAAGGGAGACCTTGTCACAAAAGAAGTAGCAATAATAAAAAGGTGTTGGGGATGTAGCTCAGTGCTTCCTGGGTTCAATCCTTTCCACTGGAGAATAAAAAAAATTAAGGTGAGGAGTGGGTAATGGTAATTGGATCCACGGGTGCTCAAGTATTTAAAATATGTAATACGTAGCATGGGAGCATGCTATTTTCACGAATGGCATAAATTGTTTGAGATAAACAGAGCATGTTATACTTTCTTCGGCCGGAGTATCATACAATATTGCCTTTGGCAACAAAGGAAAGGGAAATAACAATATGGAATTAACTAAGTATCAATTGTTTTGCTATGCTTTTTACACATATTATTCCTAATAATTATTTGCTAATCTATTAATGAAAATATTTTAACAAACTGTATACAGTGGGGGAAATATGGCTCAATCTAACAGAATAAACATATTAAAAATATATAGGAAACGGAGCAGAGACATCATTTGAATGCATATCTGTTTGCCTTCAAAATCATGCCTATATCTTCTACTCTCAATAACTACTATGAAGACAGCAATTTGCAATGTATAAACTATTGTAAATGTCCTATGGACCTGTTTTGAAACTTGGTTTCATTATTATGTTTATCTTTTTTTCTTTTTAAAATACAAAAAATCCATGCCCTTTAAATTGTACCATAAGAGAAATATTTTGCTACAGCTAAGATCAATGAATAAAAACCCAGGGGATAGGGCTGGGGAAATAGCTCAGTGGCACAAGTTCTTGCCTGGCAAGCACAAGGTGCTAAATTCGATTCCTGGTACAAAAAAAAAAAAAAAAAAAAAAAAATCCAGGGCATTCCTAAAGTTTTCTTTTCTTAATGTAATCATAATTTGTACAATGATATTCCTTTACTTCAATACCCTTACAGGAAGATAAAGTTAGTTTCTATATCTTCTTCATTTTCTATAAATTCTCTGCTTAGTAAGTGTAAGAAGCAAGTCTGCTTAACATGTTAAACAATACAAAGATGTTATATTTACCTAGTAGGTACTTACAGAATTAATAAATGGGAAGAAGAATAGATGTCTTTTTTTAACAAATAATATAGCTGAGATTTTAGAAATCTAATAACTATCACAAATCATTTGAATTAATTCTGTATTAATATACTATATTTGTTCTGTTTAATTTCTTTAAGCTGATGTGGTAATTTTTAAATAATAAAATGAATGAAATACTTTTTATTATTCTCAGTTTTACATTTTAGCATGTTTTATAAAATTTCACAGGAGAATTTTTTTCACTCCCTGGGCTTACTATTAATTTTATGGAATATTATATTAGAAAAAATGTACCGGGCCCTAATGTTAAGTGCTGATGAGTGTAGGAGAACTGTTCATATGCCCTGAGCTTGATACTGACATCTGTATCTTCTGATGGCGCTAGCATAAGGACTTCTCCAGGCTCCACAGTTACTTACCGTGTATGGACAGGAACTCTGAAGGCTCAAATGAATGTTAGCTCTCATCTCTTTTTACTCGTTCCAAGTTGGCATATAATTTTTATCTCATTTTCACTCTGTTTTGCTCTCTATAAAAGGTACTTTATTTCATCCTTTCATTTTGCTTCCTTCTAACAGTTGGATGTAAGAGAATGTCACTTTTATTTATTCTTTTTTTCTTTTTAACTGAAGACAAGGAAATCAGCACCTTGATGGAAGGCACATTTTGTGTAACATACAAGCCTCACAGGACTCTTCGAGACAGCTCAGTGTACTGTCACTTAAACCTTACAGGAGCCCTTGTGACTTTTGCTTGTTTTAGTTTCCATTTCAACTGCCATGATCACAAAACATGATAGTAATAAAAACACTATTCTTGGAAAACCTGCTGAACATCCTCATTATTGCTATTAGTCCATGTAAGAGACAAAGGTCAAGTTTAAGTCTACAGGTTAAGGTAAACTAAGCGAAAGCTGATACAAGTGATTAAATTATCCTGTGTGCCCCCTTGGGTGCCTAACAGCATTAAATTGCTTTTTGCTATCAAAGAAGCTCTAGGAAGGCCTGGGATATAGCTCAGTGGCACAAGCACCTGCCTGGCAAGTACAAAGTCCTGAGTTTGATTCCTGGTACAAAAAAAAAAGAAGCTCTAGGAGAGTAAATATGAAAAGCAGAAGTCTTCAAGTATCTGAAATTTCATTCACTAACAGATTTAAAGGGTTTTCAAAATAATTCTGTCAGAATAATTTTACCATATTATTTGTCACACCTCACAGAATATTACTTGGCAGAATGTTTTGTTTTTAAAAGAATTATTACAATTTTCTTTAGCACTGTACATATAACAGATTCACTCTATAAATAACCACAATTAACACAGAACATACCTTCAAAAATTTATAATCTGATGGTAACTAGAAAGTATCATGTTTTTAAAAGGCAAAAAAATGGCATTTAGAACATATTTAAAATATTTTTCCAAATCTAAAATGATGAATGTATTGCTTATAAGTGATATTTCATAGTTTACTGCCATTAGGAGTAAAAACCATCTCTAGAGCATTTTAAAATTTTCCATGAAAGAGTTTTGTGAAAAATGAGTGTGTGATTTGCAAATCTCTGTAGGGTAAAAACAGCTACCAATATTTTAATCCCTCCATATATCCTTAAAAGATAGTGCAACAATACAAGGAGAACAAAAAAATCAACTAAGACCCATGCCTAGTCAAGTCCAGGCAACACCATTGTCCATGAGTCCGTGGATACCTAAAATCCACAGAACCTGATCCAGAGCTGACATTAGCAGAGCGAACTGAGGAATCGTGCAAAACAAATACTGTTCAATGGAGTCACAGTGGTTGTGCTATCAAAGACAAAAAATCATTGGTATCACTTTTGGAAGGAATAGATTCTACTCTGGGGAAATACTGAAAAGTGTCCAGAGATTTGGTGATTTTGACAACTGGTTACTGGGAGCTAAAGTAAATATACATGGCAGATGCCTCAGAAAAGCAGGACAGGAGGAAAACTGGGGAACCTGAAAAAAATTATATAAAGGCTTATGAACAAAGAGGAAACGGGGATGTGATTAAAGACAAAAAATAATTAAAAAGGTAATTCCAACATATTTTTAAAAGGCAAAGAAAGGCCATATCACTTTTAAAAAATACAGTATACTGGGGCTCAGAAGAGGTGCCAAGGGGCTATCTAAAGAGCTTATCCTACCTCCACTGAATTATTGATGACTACCTGTGAACACAATAGAAATAAAGACAAAAAATATCTATTCATTACAGAATTTATCGAGCCAGCTTCTGTTACTGCAGCCAAACACAAAAACAAATGTAATTTAAAGAGGAAGTGTTTATTTTGGGTCCTGGACTCCGAGGTTCCAGTCCATGGTGGGTTGAGCCCATTGCTGCAGGTCTGTGGTGAGGCAGAACATCAGAGCAGAAGGGTGTGGGAGACTAAAATGTTTCCTTCATGGCAACCAGGAAGCAGAGAGAAAGAAAGCTAGGAAGGGGCGGAGACAAAATATTCCCTTCCAGGACGTGTCCCAGGGACCTGCTTCCTCAAACTGGCCCACCCTGATAAACCCTCTGAGCTATGAACAGATCAATAGATTAATCCACTGATGAGGTAACAGGCCTCATGAGCAAATCACCACCCAAAAGTCCATTAGCAACCAAACATATAGCTTTAGAGGGCTTTGCATAGTTAAACATTAGCAGAATTGCATACAAGTAGGAATTAGCATATAAATAATTCTGGCAATGAAGGCATTAAAATGGCTATGAATCAGGAGAGAATTATTATATAGCATTCAAGAATTTAAAACCATTGAACAAGAAAAAACAACACAAATTTAGAATTTTAAAACTCATATTAGTAACAGAAAAAACTGGAAAATGTGACCTCAAAGGTAATCCCATTAAAAATAGAAGCCAAAATAAAACAACATTATTTTTAGGAAGTAAAAATAATTTACAAGGTCAAAGACAGACTGTATGTGGCCCAATGGACAGTACTGACACGACTATTTCATTTACTGTACAGTAATGCATCACAAAAATGATATAAAAGAGAAGCAAAGCTTTACTAATTATGTAAGTAGAGCTCCCTAAAAAACCAGAACAATTGACATAATTATTATACGAAAATTCTACAGAAATAAAACTTGAATTTCAAATTGAAACGTCCCATTAAATATTTGGGAAATTCAACCAATGACCACCAAATAAAAGATATCTGAGTAAACTGTAATACTTAAAGAGAAAAAAACCATTTGAGTCAGTCAAATAGAAGTAATTCACAAGCAAAAGAAAAGGTGATGACATCTAACTGTTCAACAGTAACATACAATTCAGGGACGAATACTGCAAAACTGTAAAGAAAATAGAGCATATAAATTTTAAAAAGTTAATATACATCTGAACTGTAAAGAAAAGCTATGAAAACATAGTTTTAACATGAAAAACTCAGGAAACATTGCATTTGGAGCACCTCCAGAGAGATATTATAGAGGGAAAGTGTCATCCAATCAGAATGGAGAGAAACTATAGCAGAATGACTGATAAACATGTAATTATTAGTCTAAGATTAAAGCAAGTTCTATAACATAGCATTTATGTATGTAGTAGATCTGAACAGAAAACATAATGAATGTTTAAATTTAAAATATTTAACACAATGAAAGTCACACTTCAGTCCCCCTCAGTATATTCCCTATATGTTTGAACATACTTGTCCCATCGTTCTTTCATTCTCTAAAGCAGTTCTGGAAGTTCTTTTTCATGTCTTTACTTGCACTGTCATGCTGTCTACAATGAACCGAATCAATTAAAATTGTCATTGTGACATTGAGGAGCTACCAAAAGTGGCACGGTGCCAGCCCCTGTGAACAGGCGCAGTGCAGTGTGTTTACAAGCCCGCCTTGCCTTCGCACGGTGCTCGGCAGCAGTGCTCATTGTATTTTTATTACACTCATAAAAGCTCTCCGGAAAGCGGACTTCCAGAGCTGCTCCAGTAAGTGACAAGAATGATGGGTGAGTGTATTCAGAGCAAGGGAGAGTATCTTGTGGGGTTTCAACGATAAACTGTCTTTCTCATAGTAATTGTTTTAAATTTGCAGTTCATCATACATAGTGATTATACTTCATATATAATAATACAGAAATTATACAAATTTTAAAAGGGAAAGGAGAAAGGCAAATTGATGGGCCAATCAAGAATATCGTTTAAAACTTTAAAAAAATTAGCTACATTATAGTACATTAAAACTTAGTGATTTCAAATAAAAATCATGATCTCATGAACTGGGCTACGTTGTACTGACCAAAGCTACAAGTCGGAGCTTGTCTTGTTCACCTATCTGTGCGCTGGCTGTTGAAAGCGAAACTAAGTGCTGAGGCACTTTGGCTCACTGCACGGCTTTCATCATCACTCGGGAACGTTCTGAGAAGCCGCGCACATTCTGCTCATAGTAAGAGAAGAGGTGCCATAGGGCCCGTGGAAACACGGTCGGTAGACCTCTTACAACTTGGAAATAAAATGTTAGATTATTGATTTTTTAATCTCACCCTATTGCTCAAATTAAGTCACATAATCAAACTCAAAGTCTCTGGGGGGGAGCGGGGAGAATACAAGGACACAAAAACTGTGAAGTTACTGAAACATTACATGGCAAAGGGCAAGACTAGAGGAAGAGCTGGTAAATCGGAGCTAAGACACTACGCAAGAGAAGCAGAAGTCTAAGAAGACAAAAAGAGAAGATGATACAGACTGTATAGTTTCCACCATGAAAATTAACATTTGGACAGAAGTTTAATTTTTTGAACACACACAAAAAATGGAAATAAGAAAGAGAATCATTATGTGAAAGAAATAAAACATAGTACATAGTACATAGTAATTTTAACATAAAATGCCTGAGAGGTCATATATATCAGTTGTCTTAACAAATCAATGCTTACTTCAGTAAACTATTAAAAATATTTTCTAAAAAAAACCATACTGAATATAAGGAACAAAGCGAAGGGGAGAAGTGAAATTTAAGGGATGAGCCAAGGAGTATTTGGAAAAAGCAAGCACAGTAAGTGGAGAAGCCCTAACGTCCCTCTCTGACAATGTGCAGCGGAGGGAAAGGTACTCAGAAAGAAAAGGACAATGTTTCATTATGCCACATGTACAGTTCATAATAAGAATAGAGTAATTATGAATATCTATGCACCAATCAACACAGCACCAAAGCTCAAGAAGATACTTAAGGTCAGGCAAAAATATGCAATATCACAATGATTATCAAATTCCTATCATCTTGTTTTTTTGAAATTCTGTATCATTTCTATTTTTTTGTTATTTTTATTCTCTTTAAAATAAAAAAAAAATTTAAAAGTGCAAATGTAAGCCAGGCATGGTGGTTCACACCTGTAATCCCAGCACTTGGAAGGCTGAGGCAGGAGGACCAGCCTGGGCTACAAACTGAGCTCAAGGTCATCCTGAACTGCATAGTGAGACCCTTTCTCAAAATTAAAAAATAAAATAAAATAAAAAGATTAAAAATATTAATGTAGATATGTGTATATATATATATATATACATATATACAGAAATATTCTAATAACAGATTTGACATAGCACTGCCTCTTCAAGAGAGATAAACAACAAAAAGTTAAGAATATAAAAATTTAACTCATAATATGTAATTTGTTAATGTATAACAAAGTTTTCACTTAAACATATTCTAAAAGTAAAAAGTATCCAAAAGAATTGAAACTTTTCCTTAATGATCACCAGCTAAAGATAATCAAGAACACCTGTAGCCAAAGAAGATTAGGTTTGTTATTTGCTGCAGCGAGAAAGTTCACACACCAGGAGAAACCACAGGATAGCTCCAGAAGGGGATGTTAAGAACGGTTTATTATAAGAATTTTCCCCATGCTTTATAGCTGGAGGAATTTTCAAAAAATAGGAAATTCTTAGGATTGAGTGCTAATACCGAGAGAGGGAATCTCAATACATTAGCTTAAATTTTATTTGGGAGGTGGCAGAAACTAAGTTGAGCTCAATCATAATTGACAAAATTAGCAATAGCTCAGGTAGCCACACGAAATAGAAGCAGGAAATATTTGGTTGTCAGTTTGTACTTTTATGTTTTTAGTGTATTATTCACTGTTCTGCTTTGTGTTTGTTGCTATTGTTATTTTTGACATTGTAAGATGATGATATCATTCTCTTGTTTTGTTTCTGTGTGGTTGCAGTTACTACAGTCGATGTTCTGACATTCACTGTCTAGGGTGCTCTACGGGACCATCACCTGGGTTCTTCAAATAGTCAACAGGATAATTTTAAAGACATTTCCATGCTTTGTTTGATTCTTGGCTCTTCAAGTAGAGTTTAGTTCTCCCTTTGGCTGTAGCTACAATTAGGGACTCCATTTAATGAATACCACAGAAATCATGAAATGTAATTTTTTAAGTAAAGTTATAAAAATGTGAAGCTTCCCATAACGGTTTAAGGTTTCTCTTTCCCTTCTCACCTCTCTCTCTCTTTAAACATTTTCCATACACAAGCCAATTTCCATTTTTTGAGATGCCACTTGAAGAGAGCTCGCATTGTTAGCAGCAGATGCCTAGCGTAAAGTCAGCATATTAACAACTTTGTATTTTTTAGCTTTCTGTTTCTAGAATGAAATACCCAACACCAACAATTTAAAAGAGGAGTGGTTTGATTTGGCATACTGTTTTAGAGGGCTCAGTCCGTGGTCCAGTGGATCCAAGCAGAAACACTGTGGCAGAAGGATCTGATGGAGGATAGCTGCTCGACTCATGGCATCCATGACGCAGACTGCAGAGGGAGAATCCAAGAGGAATGGGACAGGAACCAGATACAGTCAACAAGGTCTCACCTCCTTGAAGCACCCCCTCCCACTAGGACTCACTTCCTAGAAGCTTAGGCAGTTATGAACTCCGTAAATATTCACCTGTCGATGAGGATATTGCATTCATGGCCCAAACAGCTCTCCAGGAGCTTTTTAATCCACTCAGACTGAAATCAAGATGAACTGTCACATCCTACCCTTTGTCAGCCTGTCACCCAAACACATCTCATGAAACTATACTTAATCTCCAAAGACAGTGCAGTGGATTAATACATGGTCTATTTAAGTGGAAACACTCAGCTAAGCTGAGTCTTCCAGGTTCTGGGTGTGGAAGATCCATCTGAGGATTGTTACCAAGACCGTAAAAGGAGAACTGGAGGGGAAAGTTGTGTGCTGTTGATTTTCTAGAGAAGTGCGCTAAGGCTGGGTTTCCTGGCACTAACTTGACTGTCATCATCAGAGGCACTCTGCTCTTGCTGCCGTCAGGAATAGCTACTGTTCTCTTTGTGAACTCTGGCCTTCTCCTTGAGCACTGGTTCCTGGCTCTGGCGCAGCTCCCTGAGCCTGCTCTCACAAACCCTTCACCCTGCTCGTGCTGACATTTTAGCTTCCATCACTGTCCTTTGGGCCTTCTATCCATGATATGAATTTTCATGAGATACTGTTGTGGTCTCTAGGCCTATGGCTGTACTTGTCCTGGACATTGCTGCAGGATCAAGGTTGCTCAGCTGTATTCTTTGGGTCTCTGTCTTGCAGATACATCTCTTGTACTCAACAGCATTTGACTTTCTGGGTGAATATTATAAAATAATCTTACAAATTATGTATCCTGTGTTAAATCTGTTCCCTTTTAAACCCCAACTAGAACAGAAAATCAAAAGTTCATAATTACACCTAACATGTTAGAACTAGTCTGCTTGCGACCAAAAATGCACTAATTCCTTAACAGTCCCAACACTGCTCAAAAATCCAAGCCAATACTTCCAACATACAAAGGGGCAGGGTAAATTTTTCTCATTGCAAAGGAAGGAATAAATGAATAGAAAGGAATCAGACCAAAGAAAAGGCAAAATCTAACAGGACAGACACTAAATCTGGTGGCTCTATGATCAGCATCTGGAGAATACACCAGGGAGAAGCAACCTCTGAAGAACCTGGAGAGCCCCACCTCCTGTGTCTTCCTAACTGTGATCCATTTGACCTCTCTCTCGGGCTGGCTCTGCTTACAGCCTACAGCTTTCCTCTGCAGACATTTAATGTTTGGGGCATTTCCAGCTACCTGGGGTCTCCGTTTCAGCACTGACTTCATTGTCACAGCTATATGCATCATTCTGTCCGGGGCTCTCAGCAAGAAATCTGACCCCATTGCATGATTGTTTTTCTTGCTTTCCAGGCCTGCCTTTGAAATCTGAGCGGAAACCTCCATGAGCCCATAACTCTTGTATCTTCTTTTTATAAACCCAGAACCACTTGAAAGACACCAATGGCTGCCATCAGCCTCAGTAGCAGCTGGGTTCTCTCAGACTACGACTGTAGCAGCTTCTGAGTGCAGTGTGGATAAGGCCAAACTGGATGAAACATTTTCCTAGGAGTCCTTGAAAAAACAGGGCACTCTGGGCTCCATTTAGCAAATCAAAGTCTTTCTAAAGTGTTTGCACTTTTACACCTTTCAGGCCAAATTTAAGTGGGATCTGACCAATTCCTGAGGTGGCCCTCAAGTCATATTTCCTATTGTCCCAGGTGCAAAGTACTTCATTTCTTTTTAATACCTCTAACCTCTTCAGCAACCCCCACCTTATTCATTGGATCCGGCTATAAGTAGCTTCTGGCATTTTCCCAAACTCAAAATGACAATTTTTTAATCAATCCAGGACCTCAGCGCAGCCACAACAGCACAACTAAAGACACTCATGAAAGAGGATTTTTAGGTTTGCTTCAGAAAGTGGCAGGAAAGATGGGATAAGTGTGTTCAATGCAAAGGAGTATTTTGAGGGGATTAATGAAATGTGTCTTTTACTATGATAAATTTTAAAATTTAGACAGTGACTATATGTGTTTATCATTCTTTCTACAAGTGGTAAAGATTTGAATTCTTTTTAATGAAAACATTTTATGAAGACAGAGTATAGCAACTAGATATATTATGAACTCCTAAAATGTAAGTCAGCTCTTCACACACATACACACACACACACAGAGCATATAGCAATTCACTATTTCCTGGTGATTGAACATTTAATTTCATTTTCACAATATATTATATTTTCTTTTGATGGCGTGACATATTGTGTAGCACCAAAATTTTGTAGATCCAGGTATATAGGTGATACACTTGCCATTTATAGCTGGGTCTAGTGTTTTGTCACTTTGTGATCCTTGCAAACTTCTTTAGTCTGAGAACTGTGGCTCAAGCCCCCTTAACCATTCTAATTTGCTGCTTGTCATCCAAACTCCAAGTTTTGATCATGTTAAGTTACAAGTTCTCTTTACTTGTTTATTTCTTTCATATTGCTGTGTTGGTCACCCATATCTGACATGAACTTTGAAGGACTTTCTAAACCTTTGCTTTACTCAGCCTCTTCTCAGATCGCTATATTCAAACAAAATGCCTTTGGGTGATAGAAGCAACCTAACTACATTAAATCACTAAAACACTGGTCTGGTTCAAGGACATCTTGTATGATTACAGATGTACAATTCTATCTCTTTCCCTAGGGCAAAAAAAATTTAGTTCTGTATTTATAAGCTTGAGGTGAGTTCATATGAAAGTTGGACCCAGATGGATTGAAGCCTGATTCTACTTATAAGTTCTAAACTCTTCAGAATATTTGGGGATAAATCCATTTAATGTGTTGAAAAAATATGTATTGAAGTTTTGGCAATAAAATACTGTCAATCTATTTTTCCCCAATGTTGATGCCATTTTCTGAATTTCCTGTATGTCTGTCTCTGTTGTGCGCAGATACGATGATGACTAATAGATCTGGCCTTCAAGGGTCCAGACACTAATACAGGAAGTGCACACATAGAGCACACTGGTGACTCTCTGGGCACTATCAAAAAGTTGATTGTGAAAAGAGGGAAACAAATCAAATTAAACCCTGGATTTGATATATATTTCACAAATATAAAAATATCCTTCCTTAAATTGTATTGTACTTTATGCTCATCTTCATTAATAATAGGACCAGATGTATTCTTTAGATACCTTTATTTATTGAATTTCATTTCTTAAACACATTACCATTATTTTCATCCCCACCACTGCTAACATACTAGGTTCAAGAATGTGGTAAGTGAAGTTTGCATTAGAAAAAGATTGGAGATTTACTTTCCCTAAACATAATTACAATTGAACTCCTTTCCTCTTGCTGCCTACTGGTTTTTTTATTTATGGTGAGGGTGGCTTTGTATATGTATTTCAAACCAATTTCCTTTTTGTTGGGTTTTGATTCTTTCATCACTTTAGTTTGCAGCTGGCACAAGCAATGTTTTTCCCCAGACTCAGGCAGAACATTGTAAAGTTCCCATAAAAAGTAAATCATTTCGCTCTGAGAATTATTTTCTATCTAAAACTCCAAGAAAAACTTTGTGTATGTTCTAAAATCACAATCACTGGGAATATTTAAATTACTTTCATTTAGTAGCAATATAGGACATCAGCATTTGATATGTTGATGTATGTTTCACTTTGATATTGGATTTTCTTAGTTATGGAAGCATACACAGATAATGATCAGAAATTCTTTGCAAGTAATAGTGATATTTTTTCTATGATTGTTTCATTTGTTATTAAATTAAAAATTTAACCAATACATGACTGGCAGGTTTTACTACATTTTAGACAGAAGTTTCTTCTTTTTCAAGCTAAATTTAGATGCTCTACTTGCTGTTTCTAGTTGTTCTATTTTCATGGTTTCATTGCATATAAGCCTTTTATAAAATTCCAAATGTCTTTGTATCAGTTAGGATTTACTAGAGAAACAGATTTAACACAAAATGCCGGGGGAGAGCGGAGTTCCAAGAGCTGGTCCAGAACAGGAGAGGAGAGGGCGCAGCCAGGAAAAGAGGCAAAGGTGGTTGGGAACTGTGGTCAAATCCAGTGTGAGGATGAGAGGTTGCAACAGCCAGGAGTCCCCGCTCTGCAGCAACCTTCCTAATCAGCACCGGGAGGCAAGGTGGAGCCAGAGCAGCCAGTACACATCCTACCACACCCAGCTCTATGCCTGCCTCGAGGCCGTGGCCTCCTGCCTCTCCACTCTGTGGGCGGCTGCCAGTGGGGAGCGGTGGGGTGCATCGGCACCCACATCAGAGCCACAGCAACTCCCAGGGATCCAACCAAGGAACAAACGGGAACTGGAGCACAACAGCAAGAGAGAGCGGCAGATGGAGGTGGCTCACACGACACCACGCCCTTCTCACTCCAGCATCAAGCAGGAAGCATGAACTGAGTTATTGGGCTTCGGCTCTCACCCTGAACGCCCTCTGTGAGCACCTTGAGCCTCGGCGGCCTGCGCAATCACCACCTGTTCCTGACAGCAATGGGACGAGTCCACAGGCTTTGAGACTCACCCCAGACTACTGATGCGAGCAACAAGGGTGTCTCCATAGTGCTTGCATATATGAACGTTATATGAACCCATGGTGACCGGGTGGGCAGCGGAGAGAGAACCTCCAGGAGGAATGCCACTCAGACATGGCAATATAGCAACATGTGAAGGACAGAGAGGAGGGAGGTGGATATCCTGAACTCCGGAGGGATCTGAGATAGGAAGTGAAACCCTCAGAAAGTCTAAGCAGAACCTCCTCTGGAGGAGGGGATCGCAGATCTGACATGGCGCAGTTGGAGGGAGACGAGATAGAGAGGGAGGAGGTTGCCGCTCCAAGCAC
>PVLD010024960.1:0-24510 GCA_004027595.1 Dinomys branickii
TAGGATTAAGTTGGAAAATTATAAATTTTAGGAGAGAAAAAAATGTATGAGAATAAGCCTGTAATTTTTGGAAGAAATGGTGAACTATTTTTTAACTTTAATAAATATCTTCTTAGAAATATTACTATATACTTCTGATGGATTACCAATAAGACAAATATTTATACATTTAATGAAATACATATGTAACCCACATATGTATGGTTTATATAGAAGCAGATTCGCACAATTCAGATACATATTAGATATCAGAGATAATTCTTATTGTCTTCCGAAGAAATATAGTTTCTAAAAGCCTTACATTTATTGAACACAATATTGAATAGATTTTAAAGACAATGCATCACAGTATCTAAAATAATCATTTTCTTAAAAGTATTATGCCTAGAAAAACAGTATTAGCATTTGTATTAAAATTATACGCTATAATCCTACCCCATACCTAATACATAGGAAATTCTGGGAGGGATTTTCCAGGCGATTCTGACAGTTGCTGATGTTTTAGATCCAACAGCACCAGACTATTTAAAAATGTTTAGATTCACAATTCTTAAATGAGATAAAAATAATATCTCAGCGAAAGACGCAGTCAATTAATTTATTTTCAGGGTAGTTTTTAAATTTCTGTGTACATCTTTTTATTGTTTCAAAAAGATTTTATTTTTACTGCTACATGTGTGCCACATTTGCAAAGTATTCTTAGCTCCAGACTGCCAAGCTCACAGCTCATTGTCTGAGAAGGCCTCGTAGTATTCTTCATTATTTTGTGTGAGTGTGTTCCCTAATTTTCTCCAACTGACACCTCTAACTCCCTTCAAATACTTCATACACACTGCCTCCCCAGGGATGCCCCAGCTGGGAACGCATGACAAAGTAAGACCACCCCGAACACGGTGTTATTGCCCATCACAGCAGTGAGTCTGCGTAGGTCCCAGAATTTCCTACGATCTGAATTTTTAAAAATTTAACTTTATGTTGTTATTTCCTTTATTTTAAAACTTCTCTAGAAGGTGAACTTCATTTGAGTACGGACAGTATTAGTCTCTGTCCTAGATGCATCCTTTCACCGCACTGTGCCTGCGACACTACATCATTTGGTGTGTGTGGGTGGGAAACACAGAAGTGCAGTCTGTGTATATAAAGTGTAAAATCAAGATATTTGTTTGCTAAATATTGGTTTTGGAATACCCTCGTAATCAATCTAATCTAGTATGTCCTCCCTTGTGAGAGGTATAAATATTTTTATCAGATCTCTTCTTAAGAAAAATTCCTTATATTTGACATCATGAGATCCAGTTCACCAGAGTTCTTTTAAAAAGTATTAAGTTGCTTTTAACTCAGTGTAAATCCTTAAGTGTTTTAAATGTATAAGTCCTTAGTAACTGTACCTGCCATTCCCCTAATCCGCTAAGTCTGTCTCTAGTCATTTTTTACCTTAAGAAAGTGCTAATCAATTTGAAGATTAGTCTCAGAATATACTGTAGACCATGATTACTGTGAAAAACCAAACGAAAATGAATAAAAATGAATTTCTCTTTTGATGTGTTTTTAAAATTCTTTTCCACTCAATAATATCATGGAGGCTTTATATATTCCTGCTCTGAAGTCAATATAGAATCAGTCTTAGTAATGAAAACGAGTTACTTCATTTCAGTTTCCCATAGAAAATCATTATCCTACTTTTTGTTTTCTTTTTGGTGCTATAGAGTAACTCCATGTTCATACTCTCTATAAAATGAAGTTATCTTTTATAGATACATCTTTCTTTGGGATAGTATGTCGGTGGAAACTGTCCACTTTTAACTGGCTTGTTTTTCCCTATATGACTTGGCTTTATGTATTCATTCCAGTTAACTAAATTATGAATATTATTTCTCTGACTCATAGCACAAAACACATTATTTTTTAAGACACATTATTACAAGCTTGAGTCATTGTAATGTGGTGACCTCAGCAAAACTACCAATTGAACTTTTCAAATGAAAACATTCAGATAGATTGTGCATTCATGAATAAAAATAAATTTGCTTTTCAGAGAGTTTGGCCGCTGGAAAGTAAATAACCTTGCAGTTGAGAGAAGAAATTTCCTTGGCTCCCCTCTGCCTCTTGCCCCTGAATTCTTCCGCAACATAAGACTTTTGGGACGTCGACCTACCCTTCAGCAAATCACAGAAAATCTTATCAAGAAATATGGAACACATTTCTTGCTATCTGCTACTCTGGGAGGTACGACTCTTTGAAAATATTTGTGCCTGTGTCATTGTATAGAGAACTGCAAACTCATTTAGAAATGTCAACCCAGATAACTACAGCTTGAATCATTTGAGAATTCATTAATGCATTTATTTAATACATTTACAGAGTGCTCACATCAGGAGATGGCTATCACTGTTTTCTGTGTGAAAGCTATCTGCAACCAAATATACATTAAGGATAGGAATATTTATGCTCAGAGATACACAGTGGTATGGCAAATTTTGTTTTAAATACTGAGTAATAAGCATTCACAAGAGGGAATTATCATTTTTACTTACAGAAAGCAGGAATGGTTTCCTGGTGTAAATGTAGAAGCATAATTAGATATGTTAGCACAATTTTAGTATTTTTCTCTGGGGTTGACACATAGTATGGAAAAGACACAAATACGGTGTCAAGTATGATGTAAAATGTGAAAATATAGATTAATAATGTCATTTTAAAACCAATTTGTGAATTTGCAAAAATTAGGATTACTATTGATTAATTTATTTAAATCTAGGCTCTTTGCAGAGATATATAATGTAGGACTTTGAATATACTTAGGTGATATCTGGGGAGTAATTTACAATAAGAAAAACATATTCTCCTCAATTTTAAAACTATCTCAGAGTCCTATGTATGTGATTTCCCATAAAGTTTCACATAATGTCCACTTACAGTATTCATTTAGAAATGAATGTTACACTTTCCTTTAAAAAAATGGGTAGAAATACTATGGAAACAGGGACCCCCACTTCCCTGTCAGTTTCTCAGGAAGTGTACAGGAGGCTGATGTGTATCCATGGTGTACTGTCCTGAATGGTTGCCTTTTTCCATTGCTTAGCTTTCCAAGGTGAGTCTGTTTATTTTCTGTACATGCTTGTGAAATCTGTTAGAAAATCGGACAGTTTAGACCTCCAGAATGCGTCCTGGATCCAGCACTTGTCCCACCGCTTCACGAGGGTCCTTAGACCTGGTCCTTGCGCTTCCTTTACTTAGCACTCCCAGAGCTCCCGCCCACACAGGTCTTTTGAAAATCCATGTCAGTAACATTTACTGTTTTCATCAAGACTGAGAAATGCCCACTTAAGACCTAAACGTCCTGCTGACTCAGTGCCAGCTTTCATACCAGGCCGCACACGTGTGCCTGCCATTCTGCTTTTAGGTATAACGGCCTACGTACTTTTCTACTCAAATGCATAGCGGCCTAGTTTATCAGCAACAGAACACAGGGAACCCTTTATCTTTTGTTCTTCATTATGGTCTTTGCATTCGTTGCAGTATTTATGCAAAATTATTTCTGTATAAGTGTATAGTGCTTTATAATCATTTTTCTGTACGCTTTTTAGAAAATGGGCACCTGTATTTGTGCTCATGTATCCCATGGCCACCATCGTGGTTGGTATGCAGTAGATTCTCATATATATGCAAGGAATAACAGGAAAATCTTTACCCTTAGCATACTGAGGTCATCCAGTTTACTGGACTAAAGTAATGTATTATAATACTTACTGAGGATAACTGATACCGAAATCAGTTAGAACATTGAACACTGAATGAAAAAAGCAAATACTGAAAGAAAACATGGGTCCGTTTCACAAATAACTATCCAGACTTGGAAAGAATTTGGACCCAACAAAGTCCTAAGGACAAAATCGACGAGGATAGGAAAGAAGCAGACCCTTGGGCGTATTTAGAAAATGTAAGTCTGAAATATAACATCAAGGAATTAAAGGCATAACCTGTACGGCTTGGGCAGAAGGAAAGTCTGGTTAGATATCCATGTTACCTCCCATTGCTCCTACTCCAAAAAGCAATCACAGAAAAAGACAAAGGTATCAAACCTCATGTCCCTGAATTCTGATTCCTTTTTGTACACCCACCGAGAGAACTGAAAACCTTTGAAACAACTCTGAAATTTACTTCTTTTATTAGAAATCCGGCAGTACCTGTGTGACGGACATAGGAGGATTAGTATAGATTTATAACATTGTCTTTAACAGCATTTTTGGCATAATTGAAACCTAAAATGTATTAAAGTTTCATTACACTCCAAAAGAGAAAATCATTATGAAATATCCCAATAATTATGAAAACTGATTCTGTCATATATGTCTCCTGGCTTAGTAATGTCAATTACTATAAATGCAAAGCTACCCATTATTTTCATAACTTTTTAAATATCTGAGTAATTTTGAAAGTATATTAGTATTATTTTTATGGCACCAACAAAGTAGAGCCCTTCAAAAAAATTCAGAAAATGAAATATATTTGCCAGATAAGTAAAGATGAAAGAGATAGAGGAAACGCCCAGGAAAACAGAATTAAAAATACATGTGGATCTACTAGATCTAATAGACGTGGATCTGAACCTTAGTAGAAAAAGTTTGGTAAATTTTACTGTATTTTTATTACTGTATTATGTATACCAGTTTGCAACTCTCTGGTTAGTTTTTATTTGATATTTTTGTGTTGCTCCTGCTTTATAAGCCATATTTCAAAATCTTATAGAATTAAATCACTTTCAGGGATTGAGGATTCTAATTCTGGCAATATATATCACTGTTTGCTCATGAAATTATTTTAGAGAAAACTCCGAGTCTCCATTAACAATAAACAACAAAAAACTATTTGCTACTTGAACCAGTAACAAATTCAGTAGTTTGGGATATAAAAACTAACATAACACAAGTGTTATATTTGTACATCAATAACAAATATTCTGAAAAAATCAAGAGAGCAATCATTTACTTATTTACTAGCTATAATAAATTAAAATATTTAGAAATAAATGTATGCAAATTGCAGGCAGGTTTTTAATGAAAACTATAAATCATTGCTGAAGAATGTTGAAAAGGATACCAAGGAAATATAGCTTATGCTCATGCATTGGAATAAGCATTATTAAAATGTCTGTACTACCTAATGTGATCTACAGATTCACAGCAATCCCTAACAAAATGTCAATGACATTTTTCACAAAACTGGAAAACAATTATAATTTACTAGAAAGTATTAAAATACCCCAAATAGCCAAAGCCACCTTGAAGGAAGAGAACAAACAGGAAGGATTTTATTAGCCAAACTCAAAATATACTTCAAAGGTACAGGAATCAATGAGGGATATGCTTTCACAAAAAAAAAAAAAAAAAAAGTTTGTTTTACTTTAGCTAGCTAGTTACGTCTTTTTCCAGCATGTCCTTAAGTAGATCCTTAAGAATTAACATTTTCATGCACCTTCTACTCTTATAATATTTCTTGTATTTTGTGTTTGTAGGGTATCTTATTGAAGGTTTTCTTCTCTAAATGTTACCTGTATGTTCATTAAGGAATCTCCTTTGGTTGATGTTCATAATTTAGTTTAAGTAAGTGCAAGTATTAAATAGTTTAAGACTATAAACTACCTTCCATTAAAATATATGGTATAAATGATATCAGGCCATTTAACAGCATTTCTATTGTAATTACTCTGAACCTAATTTGCTGCTCTAAGTTTATCTTTTTAGCTTTATCATTTTACCTAATTGAACATGAAATTGTTTTATCTCATTTTTAAGAAAAAATGGTGGTATTTAATTTGAATTAATTCTCTTTCATGTACACATTTTCTGTTTCTTTGTCTCTGTAATTTTTAATTCTTTTTTGTGCTTTCCTAAGTGTGTAAAGCCAAGGCATAATCACAGTACTAGTACAGTGATGTTGTTCTGTACAGAAAGTAAATCAATTAAAGAATCCAGTTAGTTTAATACTAGATGCTTTCTAATTACTTAATTTTGAATAGTTTTTCAAAATAAGTATAAAACTCTATCAATATTGAAGAGATGAAATGGAAATGAATGAAAAATTGCTTTTTTTCACAAACAGTTGCTTGGTGTGTCATATTATTGACATAGACACAAAACAGTAGATTGCATATTTGAAACATTTAATAGGATATTTTATGATAGATGAAGCCAGTAATTGAATTCCTTTCTTATAGAGAAGATATATTATAAAGAAATTTCTTCAGCACATATCATTTTCCCTATTTGATTTTATACCTTATAGACTATTTATCAGTATGATAATTCTGCCATGCTGCTATTTTGGACAATGATATCTAAACTCCATCGCCGTTCAAATTTCTAAAATAAGCTCCTCAATTTAAGGAATCAATCTTAAAAAATTGCACACCTGGGATTTATTGATTTCTAGCTATGGGATATATTTCATGACTCTTTCAATAATATAATTCATTATAAGACAATATACGATGAATAGTGAAATAAAAGCCTATGTGAGTGCTCAATGCAGAGAGAAAAAAGAAGAAAAATAAAAAAAGACAGAAGAAAGAGGACAAACATCAATAGGGAAAACATGACTTTAAAATTATTGAACTTTAATTAGAGGGAAGGGGAGGAAAAGCCACTGGATCAGAGTTAGAAATGGAACATAAATACAGTGGTATGAGAAAAACAGAGACCAATATACTCATTAAAACTTTATTAAACTGTTACAACAAAATAATGATAATAGTTTTAAACTGGCCTATCCTCATCTGCAGAGCTCCATAACCTTATTCTCTTGCAGAAAAAAGTACGTGGTTGCTCCTCACCTTCTCAGCTGAGGAGGAGGGAGGGCAGGAGGCTTCCTGAAAGCCAGTCCCTTTCCTGTACGAAGGTGCTTCAGAAACCTGCCTGCAGTGCTGTGTGAAGAAATCAAAATGTAAAGTCCGAGTGGGTTGTTTATGTAAAATACCTTCCCTTGTAGAAAAATATTCTTTTGTTCTAAAATTTTTTTAAGATGGATCAAAATTCTATCCTAGGAACAAGTAGGTAGGACATTGTATTGTTACTTTAAAACAACTTTAAATAAACTTATTGTTACTTTAAAACAACTTTAAATAATGTTTTTCTAACTAACATTAAAGCAAGTCAAGTTTGCTAAGTTTTTTTGAAAGTACACATTTTTAAAACTATGGATAAATATTTAAGACAGCTAACGACTTAATTTTCAAGAATTTATAATTTTTTTCTGAAGTTATTCTTTGAAGATGTACCATTTAGTTACCATTTTGCTAAAGGTAAGATTTTTTCACATATTTAATTGCATCTAAATATAGAAATATTTTGTCACTGTTGCAATGACAATATCTGTGACTAATGACTACAGTAGTATTGTGATAATAATAAATTTAAAATAACCAGGTAGTATGTAAATAACTATACCTTTAGTTCTCTTTCCCTTGAAAGTTTTACAAAACTTGAATAAAAAATGTCTTTTTTAAAGGGAGTTAATCAAATGCAGTGTGACTAGAATTTACATTAGATATTTTCCTACTTTAATATTTCATTGAGCTGCATTTCATCTCACTATCGCAATGCATTGCATTGCATTCATTTAATTTCAGAAAATGAAATTTTCTTACTTTTCTGCATGTAAATTATTCTCTGTGTGAAGTATCCACAGACAGTTTTTAATTCTCTGTCATATACCACCTTTCCCAAAATCAATTAACAGCTGTCATTTTCATTTTCACTTGTTTTCTCCTTAGAAATTCAAGTTTCTTTTACTTTAGCTAAAGTAAAACATAATTGAAGTACATTGCCTATATATATATATATATATATATATATATATATATATATATAAGACGTATCAATAATTACCTGTTAATGTAGAGAACTACATTTTGTTTTAGGTAAAACATTGAAAAGAAAGAAAACAAAGTATTGTTTGAAGTTCATTATACCAGGAATTCTTAAAATGAATGACTTCAAACATGAAAACTGACTATTATATGTAGAACCACATATTTGTTCACATTTCTTAAACCTATTTAATCAATATTTTATAAGATTAATTAAATCAGTGTTTTTTTCTCTATTCTGTTTCTCTTTATGTGATAAAGAAAATGAAAGACCTGAAATTAAAGCACTAATTTTAATAGTTGACAAGGTGGTTATCAACTAAAATATTTTTAAAAATTTGTAGAAATAATAAATGGTAAAAGAAAAGTGAGATTAAAATTGCTCTGTTAGTTGATTGTAATAATGGTTAACTTGTAGAATATTAGACATGTGACTATATTTTTGAGGATTTTTATATAACACATCCACAGGGCACATAAACAATGCATCCATTATTTGACAAATATATACTGTGTTACCTATGAGAGTTCAAAGACCTGAGAACTTCCTCAGGTGAATACTGAGGTCACTAATAAAGGAAGACATATAAGTTGGTATGAATTGTACTGTGGTCTAAAACCTCATTACCTCAGTGTGGTCCATGGACCAACAGCATTGTGGTCATCTTCTAGCTTGTTAGAAATGAAGAATCTCAGATTTTATCCCAGATGTATGCATCAGAATGTACATTGTAACAAGATTTCCTGATGATTTTTACGCATATCAAGTCTAAGCCACAGTTTCCTAGTGTCTATATAAACTTAAGGCACATCCAACTGTTCCAGAAGTCTCGCTTCTGAGAATTAATCTTAAAGAATAATAGTAACAATTTGTTACTGCACATAGCAAAAAAATGTTCAAAATCATCCATTTAACCTTGTTTGTGAACAGCTTCAAAATTAGAAGTAATTTAATTTTGTTTCACTCTATAAAATTCATTGCTACCTAACCTCGAAGTCAGTTCACATTCTGTTTTTCCACGTATTTGTGTAATAGAGAATATTATGGCACCGGGGCACTTGCATTTAGGAATTTTTCAGATTTATCTTGCCGATAACTGCTGATCACAGTAAGGCCACTTGCTCTCCTTCACGGTGTTTTGCAAAACATTTTCTATTTCTTTGTCAAAGTTAGGTTCTTCCCATAAGTTCTTAAAGATAGCTGTTCTCTGCCCATAATATCTTCAAAATGTCAATTGGTCTTAAGCCAACAGATCTATTTCTTTTTTTTTTTTTAATTCTCTATATTTGCTTCAGCATCACTGAAGCCTACTTTTCTGCTACTTAAACTATTGGTTTCCTGAACAGTGTCTTTTTCCTCCCACTGTTCTCTATTAATAGGTAGAGATTATCAGACTTTCACGTATTAGGAAATTGGCTGGGGATATAGCTCAGTGGCACAAGCACCTGCCTGGCAAGCACAAGGTCCTGAGTTTGATTCCTGCTAAACAACCCCGCCCCCCCAAAAAAAACACATGTTAGGAAATAAAGAAGAGCGATGAGAGCAAAGCAAAACAGCAAAGGGAATAACTGCAAGTGTACAGGACCTAAATATTGCAGATTCCAACACAAGGGATACTCCCAAATAGTTTCCCTGTCCTCCTTAATTCTATGTATGGAAATAAAAATGGGGAAAAAATCCAGTCAGAAGTAAGGAGCATTAACATTCTTTAATTTCTGTTTCTCGTGGATTCAGTGTAGATGTCTTGAATATCAGGATAAGAAAAAACACAATTTTAAGGGTTATAGCATATCAAAAGCCCTTAGACCTCCAAACTCCCAAATTTAATAGCAAGTTCATAATCATAGCTGATGTGACACAATTCTGTGTAAATGAAAATGCTCTTATTCCCTCTCCAGGCTGGGAGATACTTACACCTGTCTTGATATTCTACATTTAATATTGTAATGTAGATTAAACAATTAAGTAATTTTACTCAATTAGCTATATTAAGTTAATCCACATTATACTGTAATGAAAGATACATATCTGCTTAAAATCTATGGGTAAATGGATGAGTATATTAAGAAAATAGGAAGCAGACACTCATCACAATGGCAGTCCTTTCTGTAACTGGCCATGTGGTTGTGGCTGATATTCATGAATAACTTCTCCGACATCCCCTTTGTTTAGCGTCCCGTTTGCATCAGTTGCCACCTCAGCAGGTCTTGCCTCTTTGCCTGCTAGGTCAACCCATACCTTCATCCTGAATGTAGGCCACTTGTCTGCCTTCCTGCACTTGGTTCTTTTAGTTTCTCATTGAGCCTGATAACAAGACATGGTAATTTAGGAAATATCTTAGTGATCACCTGTGTTCTAAACATTGTTCCTTGCCCATATTGTGAAATAGTCCAGTTTCCGCTTGGTACTGCAGATCAAATATTCCCGCCAAAAACATAGCCGCTTTTATAGCTTGGTGCCATACTGGACCTTCAGGATTCTCCTCTGCTTCTAGGAGTTTTAGCTTTCAGCAGCAGCTGCAGTCAGTTCAGCCCTGGCAAGTGGAAGGCCACGTTGTAGAGTCCATGTGTAATTTCCCTGCCAGCCATCATGTCCATTTGATTCATGACCACATTGTGCAGTAACAGAGGTGGCTGAGAAAGGAGATTGACTGCTATCCACAGAACAAGTCATTGTATCCACTTGATTATTAAAGTTCTTTTCTACCAAGATCACCTTTTGGTGAGATTTCCATGGTAGAGAAATATCTTCACATCCTTCTCCCAAATGGAAAGCTCTATGCACGTACTTATTTCCATGGTATCACGGTCAGCAATTTTCCATTATGTTCATTCCAAATTCCTCACCATCCCACCAGATCTTTGACTGCAGCATGTAATTTGATCTATAGTCACATTTCTGGCCAGCTTTTCTTCCAATAAAAATATATGACAATGTGCATGGCCAAAAACCTCTGCCACTGTGACAATTTTCCTTCTCCACTGTGCTTCACTGGTGTTCTGGGAAATGTTTGTAATGCATCTGTCCGCTTTCCCATAGTGCTTGTGCAGCATATGCCACCATTTCTAAACCTGAACCTAATCTTCTTTTCCTCTGACCCCTTATCACACAGGGCACTGTGTGAGGCCATAAGTGCATGCATGGCGTCAAAAGGCAGTACTACATAGGAGCAGTAGGGATCACAGGAATTTTGACCACCTGGTCGTGTACCTTTCTTATAGGTAGAGGACTTGCTGAGTGCCAATCACTTATATACCTTCATTTGGTGGTGACTCTTGTAGCATACATCCAGCTTTATGACTGGTTGGGAAAGAAGGCACTCAGTCCATGATAGGCAGTTCAGGCTGCATTGTAACCTGATGTCCCACGACCAACTATTCAGTGACTACTAAGGCCCAGTAACAGGCCAGGGGCTGTGTCTCAAAGTGAGAGTAGTTGCTTGAAGATACTGGCAAAGCCTTGCTGCAAAATCCCAGGGACACCAACGTGAGTCAGCTATAGGGGCCCAGTTAGGCTTCATAAAGAATCCCAGTATCTCCTGACTCCAAGGAGGCCACCGGATCTGCTTGATCATGTGGCCCAAGAGGAGGAGCTGCTTGTATAGGACCTTGGACCTGTTGCTGAGTCCCACTCAAAACAACATATTTCTGAGTCACCCAGTAAATGGGCCAGAGCAACACACCAAAGAGAGAGGTGGGTTCCTCCAAAATCCAAACAGGCTGAGTCAGTATTATTCCCTTCCTTGGTTATAGGAAGGCTCAGATCCAGGAAGCTACCCTTGGCCTTAAGGATGATGTATCTGCACACGTCACACCACGGGACTTTGAGAAATTTCAAGGAGGTAGAAGGTCCTTAAAATTTGGCTGGATTTATTTACCATCTTCTGACTTATAAATGTTTAACCAGCAAGTGTGGTGGCTACCTCTCACTCACTTGGTCCAATCAAGATATTATCATCAATGTAATGGGTCCCAGTGACATCTTGTGGAAGAAAAAGATGATCAGGATTCCCGAAAAGTAAATTGTGACCATTGCAGAATTTCAATTGGACAAGCCTCATCTGCATGATTTCTACGTGGGATAATCACATCTTATCTCCATAATTGTCCATCCCTTTCACATTCCAGCAGACCCAGAATGTTTAATCCTTTTTAAAGTTGTATCACAAAATGTGCCTATGTCCTTTACACATACGTCATACTTATGAGCCACAGCTGTTTTATAAAAGAATAAAATTATCTCTGAACAAATGTTTAGTTGAGACTTCAAATTTGAATAAATCATACCACTTACAGGGTGTGGAGTACTTGAGAAGTTGAACTGTAAAGGTATACTGCAGGCCTTCCCAACTGAAAGCATATTGCTTCTCCTGGACCTTACAGTCATTAGAGAGAACAGAGACATTTACCAAATTGATAGCTGCATACCAGATATTGGAAACGTGAATCTACACAATCCGAGAAACCACATCTGGTACAGCAGCTGTAGTTAGCGTCATCACTTCATTAAGCTTATATTAATCCATGATCATTCTCCTGGGCTATGCAGGTCAAATAAGAGAACTAAATGCACTGGATCCAACCACACCTGCATCTTTTATGCCCTTGATGGTGGAACTAATCTCTATAGTCCCTTCAGGGATATGATATTTTCCTTGATTTACTATTTTGTCAAGTATAATCAACTACAACAGCTCCTTCTGAGCCCTTTCAGCACAGTAGCCTTTGTTGTAGAAATCAAGGAATTAATATAGGGTTTCTGCCAAGTACTAGGTATGTCTGTGTCAATTATGCACTCTGGAACTGGGGAAATGAAAGGACGGGTTCAGCAATCTATTGGGCCAGTGCATGATTCTTTGGGTAAAACTCTTACTCTCTCAAAAATGTAAATAATATTGTGCACTCACTGAATTCATTGAGTATCACAAGTAGCATATTAGGATAATCAAAAGGACAGGTATTTCATATTGCTGTAAAGAGTTCACAACAATGAACTCTCAGTATTCTCTATGTTATCAGAAGGAAAGACCATGGAAACTTGGGTCTCATCAATTAGAAAATCAATTCCAGGAAGTACTAAACAGATTAGCAAAATTCACCCTTAACATTCTCTTTGTCTAGAACTGTTCTCAGTATGATGATCAATATTAGGTTTCAGAACAGAAAATACCTGGACAGTCACAATGGCTGTCTCCACAGTGGACAATCAGAGAGTCTCAGACCTTCTCTGCCAAGAAGTTGTAAGCTTCAGACCAAGGGGAAATCAAGGATGCAGCACAAGTTCAAGATCTAAAGCCTCTAAGCTCATCATAAGTTTGTCACCGGAAGTCCACATTGGAAGGCTGAAGCAACTGTTGCTATGGAGCCTGAAGCCTGAAGCCTTGGCACCAAGGAGAAACCTACTTAGGAAGATGGAAGGTCTGGAAATGGGAACACTGCCTTCTTCTTTTTCTTTATATTCGATGCAGGCTATAATCCTATTACCCTTTCCCGCCCATGTCTGCGGCAAGGATTCTTCCCTCAGTTTGGTGGCCTACCTGTTAATCATCCACAGACACACACAGAGCTGGGGTTTACTAATGTGCTAGGCATGTGCTAATTCATGCAAATTGACACAGGACTAAAAACCAGACTGATACAATATTTGGATAGTAATTTGTGTTCAACTGTCTTCTGGTTCTCATTCCTTTTAAAGATGTCTTTCAGTATATGCTCTGAATGTCCTTAAGCCGTCACAAAGTTTCTATTGGACAAATCTCGCTTGAATGATTTCCATGTGGAGTAATCACTTTTTCTTTTGCCCATAATCATTGATCCCTTTCACATTCTAAGAGACACAGAATGCTTAATCCTTCATAAAATCATATCATAAAATATATCAATGTGTCTCAGTAACCATGTCATACTCATGAGCCAAAGCTGCTTTAAAAAACAAAAATTACCGCTGAACACAATTTTAGTTGAGTTTTCAAATCTGAATATTTTACAGCATTTACAGAGAATTCAAATAAACTTGTATAATTACATGGAATATTTACAGTAAACCTTCAGAGTACATTCTTCTTTCTCAGGATTGACTATAAAAATCTCAGTGCTGAAAATACAAATATTACAAATGTTTGGTAGTTGTGTACATTTATCTTTATATATCAGATATCTTAGAGAAAAAAAGTAGGCCTAGTCTCCATGTAGATGGAGAGAATTTGCCAAAAATCTTATTTGATAATCCATCATTTATAATATGGATATATAACTTCAGCAGTGACTAGCCAGCTTACATTAAATAATAGTCTGGTCTGGTGTAAGTGAAGGTTTGAAAGGAACATTCATAAAAGAACAATTAAGTAATTTATTCTGCAGCTTTAAGCTGCCTTGCACGCTTCAGTGCAGGGAGGCTTTTGCACACACAGATTAAACTTTTGCAGTAGAGAAGAACCACGAGCAACTTATATGCTAGTTCTCTTCATCAGGCTATTGGAAATGATCACTTACCGTCATTCCAAAATCTTTAACAGTCCCAATATTGTATTAAAGTAAAATTGGAAAGTAGGTTTTACTAAATCCAACTTCCTGTGATGAAATTCAGTAATCTAAAACACCATAAATTTATAAGCTCCTCATTTACTGTGAGGTCATAATAAAAATAGGAAAGGATAGGAAACCAACATTTTTCCTGAACTTACTATGTATCCTGCCATTTGTATTGAGGAATTATAAGGTTTAATCTTTCCCAAGATTTGAGAGAATGAGAGCGGGATATTTATGTTTTGCATAAATTGGAAGGCTAAGAGGTTTGATCAAACTATATGTTGAATATGTAAATTTCAGAAAGTTTACAGGAAAAGACACATTACATCAATCTTACACGAAACACTCCCTTCTCCCTTTGAAGTCACCTAGCCCATCATTCTCACCACTTTCTGAACCACTTCAGGAAATCCCCCATTATGAGTGTCTTCATGAAGTCTGATCAAAATTTGGTGAGTGCTGCTGCTGCGTGTCACACAACAGAAAGGCAGACCTACAAAGGCAGTGTGACTTGTCCTCTCCCACCTAACTCACTGATTATGACACATGAAGCTTACAGCTCTTCCCTAACTAAAAATATAAATACATTTAGGACATTGAGCCAGCCATGCAAACCCAACTAAATACACTTAGGAAATAGGATTTCTCAAGCCACAAGAATTGCATTAGTGTGTGAGGTGAGAAGGCATAGTTTGAGTGGGAGAGGTGACATTATGTCTATTGCTGTCTATTTCTTTTACAAATGCAAACATCCTTCAATTTTTGATCGCATCACGTAACTTCACCAACATCCCAGTGCCTTCAAAAAAAGAGGAACTGTGTGCTGTTGGGATTTGGCCTTACTAGTATTAATCCTCATCTCATGGCCTCCTTCCCGTCACGATATCCTCTTTACTTGAGAGTTCTGTAATTCAAACAGCAAAGAGAAGCACAAATGAGTACAAAAACTATGCTAACATTTGCAACAGCATTTCCTGCCTCATATTTCTCTATGTAAAATGCATATTTATTTTTCAGAATAGGAACAAGAAGACATAGGAACTTGCAACTCATCTACAAATAAAGATAATATGAGAAACAAAAATAAATTTTACTACTTTAAAACAAAAGAAATAAATATTAGTACTTTAAAAACCTCTCATTAATAATGATTGAAACCACCATTTCCCTATGTTCATCTATGCTTACATATTTATTACTCTGATTTATCATTTCAATTGTTGCAATAAAGTCCTTTTGAAAACAGTGATCATTGGTTCTGGCTGTGCGGCATCTTTCAATTGTGATGCAGAATGGTGTAATACTTGAAAATATTCTTAAGTTAAACAATTTTAATTTGCTTTTGAAAAGTATATGATACTCTTACCTTTTCTGGTAAGGTATGGTGAACAGGAGTCCTAGCAAAATGAAGGGCATAGATGTTTGTCCAGGAAAGCAAATGTATAGACGTGACCAAAACAAGAGTTAATTTTTCAATTGGAAAACAATAATACAGTAAAAGAAAGATTGGCTTTAATGCTCTTTCAAGCACCCCCCGCCACACAGAACACATATATCCCATCATTCTGGCCACTTTTTGAAACAGCTCTGGAATTCTGCTTTCGTGAGTGTCTTAAGTTGTGCTGTTGTGACTCCTCAATGTCCTGAGGGAAACTCAAGATTTACCTTTCCAGACACTTTGACTTTGATGAAGGATCCTCAGTTGACTGGTGCTTGACCTAGTGAATAATGTGGGTTTTTTTTTTTTTTTTTTACAAACTTTCCTTCCCATTGAATGTCACTGGGCAACACTCACTATGTTTTTTATCCCGCCTGATAAAGATACTTAGGGATTTGGACTTTACAAAGTGCTTCAGAAAGTAGAAAGCGTGACGGGCTAATGTATTCCAAGGGATCTGTAGCATTTTGAAGGAGATAATGTCCATGTGTCTTTTGTTGTATAAATGTCTTTAAATATAAACATGTATTATATATTTTGATCACACCTTATAGAAACAGGAGTTAGAGAGGTAAAGTGGAGGATTTTCCTTCTCTGTGTATGACTGAGGACTCCAGTACAGGGTTAATGAATTTGCAAAATAAGGATAGGCAGACTTTCATTCCTAACAAATAACGTAAAGGGCCTAAAATTACTAGAACCGTCTATAGGTGGGAAGAGTTTCTCTATGCTGTGCTAAGGAGTTGGGAATGAATGAATAATAGCCCGAGAAGTTCTGTAGTATTCTTACTGTATTCTAATCACACTCTGTGCCCTTCACAATTAAGGTTCATGCTTACAATTGCTCTTTGAGAAAAGTTACGTTTCTGTTTCATGGGAGGAAACTCAGTTTTAAGTTATATGATTTAATATCATTCAGTTACTGAACTGAAGGCAGGCTTAGAACCCAAATCTGTTTAATAGTAAAAGTGGAAGCGTTTACAATGAAAAGATAATAACAAATTCTACATTTCTCTGTCCTCCAGGAAATCATAATCCCATGAAATTATCTCTTCTAGTGATTTAATTATCTCTTCTGCTCAGTGATATAGTTTTTCATAAATGTTTAAAATCTGTAGTAGTGGGAAAATTCACTACTATAAAAATGGATACCTAGTGACAATATCTTTTCACATATTTAAATGGTCCTCTTGCATGTCCACAAGGGAAAACTAAATATCCTTTTAGTCAAATGAGCCAGTGGTTTGAATTTAATGCATTACTGCATTGAAGAATATATTATGTGTATGGTACATACACGTGTATGTATAAATTGGTTGGCTTCCTTCCAAACACTGGAGTCTTCAGGAAACCTTGTGAACGTAGCAAGGGGAGCTTTTCCAGAAGTATTCTGTGTATTTTTAATGGAATCACCTGGGAGCTCTAAATCGTCTAGAGCTGCATTTTCCCTATAGTATTATCTATTAATGTACTAATTACTTAAGAAAACTTTCATGAGGAATTAACATTTCAAACGTTGGCCTGGCGTTTAATGAGTTGTGAAAACTCAGGTCCTCTTCCTTATTCTCTTCCTCTTTTCTAATTTTACCGTCCTTTTTAATGCCTTTGTGCTTGCCTGTTATTTGTCTCTCTCTCTCTCTCTCTCTCTCTCTCTCTCTCTCTCTCTCTCTCTCTCTGTGTCTTTCTCTGTATCTGTGTCTCTCTCCTCTTAGATTTCACATGTGAGAGAAAACAGGTCATACTTTTTCTCTGAGTGTGGTTAGTTTTGCTTATCATGATGATCTCCATCTGAATTCATTTGTTTGTAAATGGTATAATTTTGTTGATTTTTGGTCCAAAATACTTCCTTAAGTATATGTACATTTTTCCTTATCAATTTATCATCATTGCAGGGCATTAGAATGGTTCCACATTTTGGCTATTGTGAATTTCAAACACTGGCTTCTTAATTAACATAAATCCACCAGATGTGCTGGCAGACACCTGTAATTTCAGCACTGGGGAGGCTGAGGCAGGAAGATTTTGGCAAATTCGAGTGCAGCCTGGGCTACAAAGTGAGCTCAGCACCAGCCTGAACTGCATAGTGAGACCCTGTTTTAAAAAGAAAAAACAAAAATTAACACAAGTTAATTATTTTGATAAACTTCCTATGTTAATATTTAATATTGTGGATGGCTTTTGTCTACTTGATTTAATTTAATATTTCTTAAACATAAACTGTTTTTGTAAAATGTTTTCAGCTCTTAAGAATCATAGTAAGTTAGATATATAGAAGGAACTTTCTTGCAAAGGCTTTCCAGTACCCTCTTCCTTTCCTTTCCCTGTAGGTAAATATTTACATAAGTATTTAGTTAATCTTTCCAGTTTTTTTTTTTTTTTTTTTTTTTTTTCAGATCTGGGGATTGATCTCAGGACCTTGCGCTTCCCAGGCAGGTGCTTATTCCACTGAGCTATATCCCCAGCCCTGCACTTTTGTTTTTTAATAAAAACAAATGCAAACATTGATTTGTATCTTCCCTTTTGCCACTTGTGAAACATTTTATATACTTTATATTTAAGTGTGTAGGGATAGTACACATATTACTGCTTTCCTGCTCTGGCATCTTGTGTTCCTGTGAGTAGGCATTTGTGTTTTTTACAAATCTTATAGCTAAAATAACAATGAGAACTTTTTTGCACATTCCGTCCAGTATATCTGTGGGGTAAATTCTTAAAGTGGGATTGTTGAGTCAGTCACTACTAATGATTGTCACATTCCTCTCAGTCCTACCATTTTGCTGCCCCACTAACAAGACAATGGGAGAGTTCCCGCTTTCAGAAAGCTTTGCTCAAGCTGGCAAAATTTTGGAGTCTATTAAATTTCATAAGAATGAAGTAATGCTAATATAGTGTAAGTGGCATATCTGTTACTATGTCTGGTACCACATGGCTTTCCATGAAAAGGACTGTTTTATCTCTGCTTTCCTAAAGGCCCTTTCTCTCTCTTCTCCCTTTTACTGTCTGGTTCTTTTTTTATTTTTCCCTTACTTTTAAGAGCTCTTCAAAATTTAGAGGAATAAACCCTTTGCCTATTATATGAGTTTTAAATATATTTTCCCATGCAAAATTTGTCTTATTTATAATAGTTTGCTATGCAAAAATATCATTTACCTGATGAAATTAGTTAAATTTCTTAGTTGTTGATTTTCTAGTTATGAGTTTGTCTGTGTTTACATATTTTTCCCCTAGTATTTGACTAGATTTATTTCACTAAAGGTTTATGTCTTTAATATGATTGGAATTTATCCTAATACACAATAATAGACTTTATATTTTACATAGATTTTTATGGTGTTAGAATATTATTTTTTAATATCTATTTTCTTCCTGGGAATTAATACAACACACTTTACTTACTGATAAATCCTAGATGCAGTTGTTATTTTATGGGTGCTTTTTCTTCTAGTTGTTTCCTTATTTATGCATAGCTATTTCACTTTTTAACTATATTCACATATAATAAAATGTTCTCAGTCTTGCTTATGCATTTGGAAAGTTTTCCTGGTAAATTTACAAGCTTTTTCCATTAAAAGTTATAATTGGCATTATTATTCTAAGGAATAAGAAGTGACCCATTTAGTTTTTTAATAAGAATATGTTACAATTATACTATAACTTCAAGAAACTTGATATACTTAGTGGTGAATGTTACTATTGAAGGGTCATGCCATCTGTTGAAATTTCTTTAACTTTCAGCACTAGTTTGAAAATTGAATGATATAAAATTTCCTTTTTCTTTCCATTTTTAATGGTGTGATCTTACCCATTATTGTAAGTGGAGTCATAAATTGGTACTTGAATATTTTGAAGTGAATCAAATTTGACACTTGACATGATATATTGCTTTATTTATGATTTTGCTACTTGTGTATTTTGATGATCTTTTCAAGTTATTTTTGTCCATTTTATACTCTGTTCATCAAAATAAACTTGGATTTTTTCCTTCATTTTATTTTCTCTGGAAATGTGTCCAAGAATATAAGATTGTTTGATATTTTTAATACTATATTTATAGCAAAAATTTCCTGTGAAATCATATAGTCCTGTTGATTTTGTGAAAGCATTTGTATGTAGATGTTTTGCAAAAATTAAAGTTATTTGTAAAATATTTTAGAAAATAATTAATGTACATGTTCCAAAAATTTTTATTTTTTTATGTTCACCTTCTCAATTCCTTATGTATATTTCTCTGTGGAAAAAAGGAAGATTGGCTAGTTGTTGGTATATTTTTTTCCTTCCAAAACTATCTTTGAATTTATTAAATCTTTCTAATTTTAAAAATTCATTGGCATCAGGCTCATATGTGTAAATATTATATTATCTCACTAGTGTGAGAAACTGAACAAATAAATGAAATACAAAATATGCAGTAGATATTATGAATTTGGAAGAAACTGTTCAAATGAAAGTAAAAACTTTTATGGGGAAAGGGGATAGGTGGAAAAGCAAAAAGAAAAATATATGTATACACAAGATAATTAAATAGTTATACAGCTAGTTTCTCTTAGTTCATTGAAAAGAAAGGTTTGAGCTAATATTGCTAAGAACAATATATCATACCTATATCTTGCACTCTGAGTAACTACTATGAAGACAACATGCAATAAATATTGTAACTCTCCTACTAGCCTGTTTTGAAATTATGTTTTATTGTTATTTTTTCTCTTTAAAATAAAAAAAAATAGCACATGTTTTCATCAGTTATCTTTTTATACAAAATTATTTTGATCATATTCATCTTGATTTTAGAATTAGACATTTAACTCACTTATTTTCAAGATCTATACAGCATCATATTTAACGTTAAGAAGATTCCCTTAAACATTGCTTTAGCTCTATCCATTACATCCTGTTGATGGAAAGTGCCTTTCATGCATTGCATTATTCATAACTTTTTATAGTCATTTTTCTACATATGACTTTTTTCTTTTTTATATATGTTTATTGCATTTTAGTCAAATATATCATTTAATTTTCAAATATTTATTCTTGCTAAGAGTTTCTTTGTCATATTTTCATCTTCACAAACATATTTTAACCTAGAACATAAGTTGGTGAAAGTTTTACAGATAGAAAAATTAGCACTTGAAAATGAGGATTTTCACCCTATTACAACATTTAGTATTTTCTTATAATTTCTACTTTGTCATTTAGATTTATAGGTACAGGCATAGAATTTTGTTTTTACCATGAGACCTATTTATAACTAAGAACTCTGTATTAAAGTCTACCAATTTTAGTAAAGTATACCTGTTATTCCTGTACATTCCCCTTCTTGAAAAGTTTTGCTTTAACATAGCAGCGCAGGCTTTGGTGCAGAGTCCTATACAGTAGTTTTCTTTTATCCTCATTTAGTAATTTTTGGCATATCTTCTTTCTGGCTATTGGAATGTTAATTAAGCCAACCTACATGCACCATTCAATGAAAGCCAAATAAATTGTTCTACAAATGTTAGATATTCAGTGTTCATTAAATGTACATTTAACATCTAGTCCCTGAGGAAATATTGATATACTTAAAAACCACAAAACTCTGATTTTTGATGTTATTCACTAGTTTGTTTCATTACACTCCTGCAGGCAACCTCCCCTGTAGATAAGTGGAAACGATTTTTGTAGAAGAAGGAATAATGTTAAATATTGTTAATGCAGGAGAGGAGTCACTCACGATCTTTGTGGACAAACGAAAGCTGAGCAAACGATCTGAAGGAAGTGATTCCAGCACCAATAGTTCTTCTGTCACTCTGGAAACCCTACATCAACTAGCTGCTTCCTATTTCATTGACAGAGACAGTACCCTACGGAGACTTCACCACATTCAAATTGCATCTACTGCCATAAAGGTATGAATGCATTTATTCTAACAGTGTCCTGCCCCTTTGTTTTTCTATCTCCAAAGTACATTTCTAAACAGTTGCTTTGTCAATTGATTTAAACAATTGTGTTAAAAATTTTTTTAAATTTCCTTTTGTTTTGAGTTATCTAACGTATTTAAGATTAAATTGTGTGAACTTTTCACTGGGTTACAGATTTTCCTTTCTTTAAATTTTTTATTTTAAAGAGTGTAGTATAAAAGAATAAAAGAGAACAACGGCCACATAGCAACATCACAGACATAAGTGAAACAAAGCAAGAACATTAAAAGTGTTACAGGGTTCCAAGACAAAATGATAGGAATTAACAGTGGTTGTTATATTACATATTGTTATCTTCAACTACATTGGTCAGATTATCAGATGTAAGAATGGAAGATTGTTCAAACCATTAAATTTAGAGAATAAAAATAATTATTACATAAAACATTACAGATAATACAGAGTTTTGCTTGACAAGATGGTAGGAATTCACCATGGTTGTGTCTGATGGTATATTGAAAGGAAGAGTTAATGCTTAATCGTTTTATGTACTGACCAATTTTGAATGCTTATATCTGATAATCTGAACAATTGTCTTAAGACAACAATATGCAAAGGAATAATCACTGAGTTTAAAATGTTCCTGTCCAAATATAATTGCAATACATTTTATAAGGTTATCCTAGTGTATAAAGACTCCCTTACAAAGCATATTTGGAAATACTTCTCTTTCAATACTGTGGGTTTCTTTCGTAATTTCACATAGCATATGCTTTTTGAAATATTAAAATAAGAAAGGATTTTACTAGGCTAGCAGCCATCGATGGTACCAAATAGCATTAAGAAGTCCTGGCTGAAGGACTATTTTCCCTCAAGGTCTTTAAGATCCTGTCAAAAATTTGAAGTACTTGGCTGTAAATATCTAGAAGTCAGAATACATCACAGGATAGAAGTTTTGGAATAATACCATGTGTTCACAAAAACATGATTTTGTCCATAATTGGTTGACTTTATCAGAACAGAAAAAGAGCAAGTAATTTTAATTTTTGAAAGGAAATAGAGAGAAGAATATTGCAGTGACAAGGACTATGCATTATAAGGGTGAGACATTTTAGTGTCTATATAGGAAAATTAATTTTTAAACATTTTTTCTGTGGTATTGTGCCATCAAGTTATTTTCTCTGGCAAGTGGTGAGTAAAATTAATTAAACAAGAGCTGGGACAGTGGAATCCTAGTCTATGTTTATAGCAAAATAAAATACACAGATAATTTATGAGTGTTTTAAATCTAATATTTCATAGTTAATACAAAACCTGGCATCAAATGCTGATTGTTTTATAAAATTAAAATTAATGCATGTATTTTTTCTGTTCAGTGGAAAGTTTTTATAGGACTTCAGTATTTTGGTAATGTTATGAAACATTGTCCCAATGTGTATCTTTATTGAACATATACTGAAGAAAATAGAAGATGTTCCAGCATTATACTTAGGTAAAGGGTTACACAGATAATACTGTAAAATTCTACCATCATATGTTTAATATGCTAATACCCAGAATTGTGGAAAAAAGATTTCTGTAGATATAAACTATACAGTATATTTAGTCTGCCTTCCCGCTGTATGAATTGCATTACTTTGAACAATCAGACATGTACAACTAATGCTATTTGGGATGTATAGATAAAAATGTAACCAGCACAAAAGCAAATACCTTAGTTTGAAAATGTTATAAGGTAGAAAACTGTTAGAGATAGTTAGCTTGAGGACCTTTAAAGAAATAGTCTTTTTCAGAAATCAATTTTCATGATATAAACAGTAATTTTAACTCTATTTGTAATAGAAGAAGGTACCATAGTAAGTGTTTATTACATGGCTATTGATTTTTGGTTTAGAAACACCTAGAATTATACAGTAGTTTTATACCTACACTAAACAAGAAATATTCCTACACAGTACATTTCTAAAGGGAATGAGTCCTTGTGCATGAGTATGACAGCAATACTAACAGCATATATTTTACTGGGGCGTGCTGCTCCATGCAGATACTCTTCTTAGCTTCTTCTGGTGCAACAGTGAGTGATGTCTTCAGGAAGTTTATAATCTTATTCTTTGGTAACAATGAGCCCCCAAAGTGAAGCTCCTTTAATAGGAAGTGATATAGGTGCACCTCAGAATATGAGAAACAGTTAACATTAATGTCAAGGCTCAACAGCTACATCTTAACAGCAATGCAGAATGTCTCATTCCTCATGAAAATGGAAGGGAAATCTGGAGGACAGAATAGGAATCTTGCAGAGTGTGTAGAGCAGTTGCACATGGGAGGAAAATAGGGATTTTAGATTGGAGAAGCAGGTACTATGGGAATGAAACAAGGAAAGATTATATATATTTTTTGTTTGTTTGTTTGTTTTTGCTTTTGTTTTTGTTTTTGTTTTTTTTTGTTTTTTTTGTTTTTTGGTTTTTGGTCCCAGGAATTGAACTCAGGACCTTGCGCTTAGCCAGGCGGGCACTTGTGCCACTGAGCTACATTCACCCCCCAAGGAAAGATTATAAATAGAAATGCTCAGATTTAGTTCTGTAAGTGAAGAAAATAGGAAATGAGATGTTTGCTAACATAGATGTGAATATAAAAACCTTGTGTATGAATGAGGTAGTGAGGCTGGGCATAATGGCACACATCTGTAATCTCAGCACTCGGGAGGCTGAGACAGGAGAACCGAAGCAAGTCTGAGACCAGCCTGGGCTACAAAGTGAGCTCCAGGCCAACCTTAACTGCGTAGC
>PVLD010024961.1:0-24538 GCA_004027595.1 Dinomys branickii
ACACACACACACATACACACACACATACACACACACACATGTAAAATATATGTGAAGATTTTATATATATATATATAATTTATGTGTGTGTGTGTGTGTGTGTGTGCGTGTGTAGAGAGAGAGACAGAGAATCTGCTAAAAATTGTATACACACTTCAGCAGTTCACTATATGCATAAATGTCTGGAAGCTGATGACCCCTACTCTGAGCACCTAGTTGGAGCTTGTAATTATAGGGGCCAAAGGTAATTTGTACTAATCTTGTGATGTCTCAATAAATTTAGTACTAACATTTATAGCAGTTCTTCCTTGCCTGATGTCTACTTTTGGTTTTTTTTTTGCTGGACTCTGTACATGGAGAGGGAGAACCTGGGAGGGAGACAGTGTTTGGAGAATTTGCATTTCCACTGGGGGAATAAAGAAAAGCCTGAGGATGGGGGAAACTGCTGAAGAAAATATGGAAGAGGCTAAGGGAAGATGTGGAGGAGGCAGGAGTGGAATTAATAAGCTAAACTGGAATGTGTTTTGACTTGTGGAAGAAGCAGAAGAGAAGACAAACAAGAGAAACAGATGGCAGATGTGGAGTTCTTTGTGTTGCTATAACAAAATGCGTAATGCTGGGTAATGTGTGAGAAAACATGGTTTTATATGGTTCACGTTTCTCGTGGCTACAAAGCCCAAACAGCACCACCATGGGCCCAGGCTTGCAGTAAATAAACCTTTGTGAGACACACTCAAATCATGCTGAAGCCAGAGCTGGAGCATAGGAGAAGAAAGGGTTCATTTTTTGCAGCATTTTAATTCAAAAATAAGGGTACTGTTATAGAAGTACAGTTGGGTACAGAGTCCCATAAATACCGCATAACATGTTTTCTGACTATAATGAGCTCCTTGGTCATGTACTCTGTACTTTAGAGCAAGATCAAGCATTTTCTTTCCTGGTTTTGTTCTAAAATGTACCTCAAATTGGAAGTAAGGTGTGTGCTTACTAGCAATGTGGGTTACATCAAACCCTCATCCATGAATATTTTATCAGCAGAGGGGAATTAAAAGATCAGATTAAATTCAGAGCAATAACGGAAACCTTGCTCAGAATTAATGTGCCTCGGGGCTGGGGATATAGCTCAGTTGAATAAGCGCTTGCCTGGCAAGTGCAAGGTCCTGAGTTCGATCCCCGGTACCACAAAAAAAAAAAAAAAAAAAAAAAAAAAGAATTAATGTGCCTCATTGCTCGAGTGAAGCTTTCAAGAGTAAATACTGCTCATTTCACAGAGCACTGAACTGGTCACATGTTTCTAGATATCTCAAATAATCCACTCCTATTTCAATATAATATTTCATAATTGTGATAAGATATTCTAGAATGGAAATTATGTCTGGCCATTCCCTTGCATTTTGTGCAGATTGGTACAGTTCATGGCCTGGTATGCCCGGTAGCTTAAGTATCTAAACGATGTTTAACATCATCTTCCCCAGTGGATAAAACTATTTTGGAAAAAAGCAAAATATGAATGTAGTGATGTCTACTACTAAGAAAGTGTTCATTTTAACTTAAATTTGTTCAATGTTTATAGTAAATGATTCAATGATATTTTTTTAAATTTCTACTCTGTTCCTCTGGATGTATTTTAGTTATTTGGGTATTTGCCATTTAAATTTCTCTGTAAATAAACACAAGTCACTGCATCTGTGGTAGGTCACTTACAGGAATGGCTTCAGTGACCTCATCTACTCCTATACACCACTTCACTCTCCTCTTATTAAGAGGTGAAAATTTTTTGGCACCTTTTGAGATGGATTTGGCTGTTTATCTGGGTTTGCCCAGGCATGAAATAAGTAGAATTGTTAAACTACTTGTATATTGGGACCTGCTCTCTCCGACTCCAAATGAATCCCGGCACCACAAGACGAGAGGCCCTAAACTAATCTACTAGGGAGCCCCTTCAGAGTGAAGCAGAGCACACAGCTTGCCAGCCTGTTAACCACCTTCCCTGAGGCTGCCTTAGATAATCCAGTGGTAGCAGATCACAGCAAAGAGAATGACCCAGGGAAGATCATCAAAACTTCCCAGTGGAACTAAGCGCAAATTGCCAACTCACAGAATCACAGGCAAATAAAATTGTTGTTCTGTAAATATGCTTTTTCATGATGTGATATGCAGAAATGGGTAGATGATGCACTAACACACTGTTACCCTCTGAAATACAGCATTCTCCATTTAAAGAAATGTGAGAAGTGCAAAGCTTTGATTGGGCAGAAAAAAGGGGAAGAAAGTATGGTTATATTCTCAGTCTCGTCTAATCACAATTTGTGCCACCACCGACTACCTAACAAATCCTTTCTTCTAAATTAACTCATCTTCCAAAACTGCAGAGACGAGTAACTTCAACATGGCTTCGTTCGTATTATGCTACTGTTACAGTGATTTTTACTTGTTAATAGTGAAATGCTAGAAAGCGACTCCATTTTCGGTTGATACCTTACTGCAAGTTTAAATTATCAGAAGACGGCTGTCCCCGTGGTCACTGACATTCTATTTTGCACAAGGAAAGATACTGGGGAAAGGGTTATAGGGCTAGGGTGTGGGGTGCTCACCAGAAGTTAGGCTGAAATTAGGACAAGATTGTCACTCAGCGTTGGGCAGTAAAATGAAATCAAAACTAATTGCTAGTCAGGATCTGTGCTAATACTTTTAATATTAAATTGTAACATTTCAGGGTGGGCATAATCATAATCACAGTAGACTTGTTCACACTAGCAGCGTTTTCCTTATCTGCTGGAATGTTGGTGCACTGGAGACGGGCCTCAGTATCTATTCTGTTTGAGCATCACGGCTGATGTTCTGGCACAGTGCTAGGTAAGAATAACTAGTGCCGGCAAAGTCAAACATTAGCAAAGTGGCTGCATTTGAGCAATAACAAGAGGATTGTCTTGGTTACTTTCCTCTCGTCGCTGAGACAAAATACCCAACACTCAAAATGAAGGAAGGAAAGCTTTATTTAGCTTACAGTTCGTGGAGGTTTCAGTTCATATTTGGTTGATTCGGAGGCAGAGTGGCACATGGCAGAGGGCAAACGTTCACGGCAGCAGAGCACAGCAAAACCAGAGAGCAAAAAGGAGGAATGGCTGCAAGCGGCTTCTTTCCTTCCCTTACAGTGTAAATAGTCTACCCCCACCCAGGGGACGTGTAGCTCTCACACAATCTCTGCGCTCTCCACTTCCACAGGCTCAGGATGTGTACAAAGTAAACACCCTGCCTTCCTGCTGAATCGCTCAGCCAAACCTCTAGACTCCACAAGTTGACACAATGTATCAACCATAACAAGGATTTTCCAATAATATAACACACACCGACAGAGTGCCTGAAAGTACAATAATTTCTTCTTTGCCTGAAAATACATTGTCCATGGCCAGGGCAGCTATATTATAAGGAAAAAGTCTAGAATCAAAAGACCAAAATTCTTTCCTAATTACTTACTTAACTTTGGTGAGGTCATTAAACTTCTCTGTCTTTTCTTCTACAAACTAGGAATAGAGATATCTACTTGCCAGGTTAGCTGTGTGCCTGGGATAGTATCATGCAAAATTTAAGACCCCATTTTAAAATAAGAAAATACCACCCATCCGAAGGGGAAAAGCCATTAACTTCTCAGAACAAACTGAATTACTTTTATTGCTAAATATTTAATTACCTAATAAATGCAAGACCAGACCAGACACAGATACTGCTGGGTTAGGCGGAAGAAGCCCACAGTGTAAGATGACACCTACAAAGGGAAAACCAGGTGTTTGAGCCCAATATGGCAGATGCTGGGCTTGGAGATCCCCAAGTGAAATGAGGAAAAGGAAGTTAATGGAACCAAATAAAGTTGTTTAAAAAAAAGGTGCTAGATGTACGCACCGTCTCTCCTCAGTTTCACCTCGGAAAACCTCAACAAACAGCTCTAAACCAGCATGGCTTAGGACTCTCAGTAGACTCGTTTCAACCTTAAATTGTGGAACAAGTTTCAGACAGAAAGAGGGAATAAAACGTACCTTGGAATGATGCACTTGACTAGAGATGGTCGGTCTTTTTAGGCAGCTCCTCTCATTTTCCATTTGAAAATCAAGTTGTTTCTATTTCGCACATCTGAAAACCTAGACCTATAAAACCAAACTCAGAACTGGAGAAATCTTGCAGATAAAGTAAAAATAAAAGAGAATTGCTCTTGCAGATTTAGCTTTTATGAACAATTATTCATAATCTTTTTTTGACTTTGTAGTAGAGTAAGTCTTTTTTCATTGATGACAGTGAAATAGGTTCATTTATTGAAGCCATAATGATCAAAATGAAAACTTGAAAAATGATGGGCTCATGCACTAGAGGGAAATGTTTGAATATTTAAAATACTAAAACTTTTCTTATGTCAAGCTTTCAAAAAGTTTATGAGAAGGTGAGTCCTGTGCACTTAGTTTTAATGGAAATAAAATGTTGATTTGGGAAAAATCTGATAATTCTTTCATATTTCCCAATACACAGAGTCAAAAATTATACCTCTGCCTTCTAAAAGAACCTCATAGCAATGGTGAGCATTCTTCAAATAAGTAAAAAGTTATTTGCTAATCTTGTGAAGCTTTTTTTTCCTCCATACATGTTTTTACCTTACAAATTACTACCATACCGCTTTTTAACCTTTTTCTCACTTCCAACAGTGAACACATATACTCTTTTCTTATGATATGCACTTAAGGAAGATCATGTAAAAATAAACACTTGTTAGTATTGTCCAATTGTTCTGTGCTGGACAAAGGCATTTTGAGATATCATCTGTCCAGCTAGTTTTCTTGCAGTCTGCAAATGTTTTATAATTATGCATTGTTTTATTTATCATCATTCTCTGCCTAGGTGCTTGTGAATAACCTGTGTTTTGGTTTGTGTCTGGATGTCCCCCCAAAGCCTCAGGCAGTCATAGGGTTGGTTTCTAAAGTTTATGATTGATTCATGTTCCAGTGTTGGAATTATGGGTGTGAGTGCTACATTGCCCTGGGGTGCGTAGTTTGCATACAGTATAAGGGAGGGAAAGAGGCTGCTTGCAGCTGCTCCTCCATCTTGCTCTGGTTGCTTTTGCTGTCTTCCGAAGCTGTGAACTGTTGCCCCACCATGTGCCACTCTGCCTTGGAGTCAGCTGAGTATGGGCTGCAACCTCCACTGACTGTGAGCTAAATAAACTGTTTCTCCCTTTAATTCTGGGCAACTGGTATTTTGTCTCAGCAACAAGAGAAAAGTAACCAAGACAACTGTTAATTTATCTGTTTATTGCTGGGACAAAATACCTGATGCCAAAAATTAAGGAAGGAAGGGTTTATTTTGCTCACAGTTTGTGGAGGTTTCAGTTCATACTCGGCTGGCTCCAAGGCGGAGTGGCACATGGCAGAGGGCAGCCGTTCATGGCAGCAGCAGACAGCAAAAGCAGCCACAACAAAAGCAAAGGGCAGCAGCAGAGAGAAAGGCTCTTTCCCTCTCTCACGTTGAATGCAGGCTACCCACCCCAGGGCGGGTGTAGCCCTCACACCCATGGTCCCAGCATGGGACCATGAATCAATCAACCATAAACTCCATGACTGCAAGAGGCTTTGGAGGGACATCTAGACATAAACCATAATGGCAGTTAATAACAATACAATGTGACAGATACTATAATAAAAGTATTATAAAATTAAAACAGTATTACAATTCTGTAAAGGTCAGTAAGGACTTCCTTATTCAATATATCCAATTAAAGAGGTGTGTATTCATTTTCTATTGCTGTACACCATGTTACCATGAACATGGTGCCCATTTAGTCTCTGAGGGTTTTTGTGGCACTTACCTGGGCATGACTCAACTGAGTCCTCTGTTCAAGGTCTAGTGAGGCTAAAACCCAGGTATGTGCTGTGCTGCATCCTTCTCTGGAGCTAGGAGAGAGCTCCCAAATTCGTGAAAGTATTGCCAGAATTAACAGTTCCTTGCAGCTGTGGGTCTGTTTTTTCATTGGCTGTCTGCCTGGTTCTCACTCATCTCTGAGAGGCTGCCCACACTCTCTGCAGCTAACCTGCTTACAAGCTGTTTCACAGCATGGCAGTTTATTTGTCCAGGGGCAACAAGAGAATCACCCTCTTAGGCTAAAACAGAGTTTTATATAAAAAATATGTAACCACAGCAGTATCTTTCCCATCACCTCTGCCATACTTATTGACTGGAACCAAATTAACTTAAGGAAGATGATTATCCGAAGACATGAGTCATGTGAGGCTTACCGGGGGGTATGTGTGCCATAAGAAAACCTAAAATTCATAGTGATGATGTGAGAGATAAGCTCTGGGGTTGAATTTGTCTGTGCAGCAGAAATGGGGAGGAGATAAGTCCAACCAAGAAAAAAATTAAAACAACCAGAGAAGAGGGAAAGGTGCACATCACATTCTGGATGCTGTAGTAATTACAGTGCAGTTCAAAGACCTAAAGCATTCCCACTTTGTGCACATGTCCAAGAATTCCAAAAAAGTAAGCAGTTTTAATTAATGCGAGTGTCTAGGTCCATGCTGACTGCTGTAACAAAATACTATAAACTAGGTGGCTTCTAAACAACAAAATGTATTTCCCTCTGTTCCAGAGAATGGGGGCTAAGGCCAAGATGTCACCCAATTCGGGGTCCAGTGAGGGTCCATTGTCTGGCTCCTAACAGGCATCTTTCCATGATGTCCTCACACAGTGAAAGGGAGAGAAAGCTCACTATTACCCTTTTAGGAGGGCTAGTCTATTAGTCTACTAGTCTCTCAGATGAGGGCTCCTCAAGATATAATCACTCTTCAAAATCCTCAACTCCTAATACAGTCACTGGAGGTTAGGATTGTTACGGCAAAAATCAAAAATCGGGTCGAACTCCGCAGGCGATCAAAGAACTCATTCAGAACAAATGGAATTTTAATTCATTTTAATTTAGAATCAATTGGACCAGTCATTGCCCCCCATTCCCGATCAGAGAATGTGGCACTTAACTGCCTTTGTTCTCACCTTATATACATTTTTGGTTTTCATGGTAATAGATTGGAATGTTTAGGCCTGGCCACAGTTGTTTACCTTGCACCATGTGACCAGGTCAGGCCCTGGCCAGAATGATATATACTTCAACAACTCAGGCAAGGAGAAGAATTCCAGGACAAAGTCAGGACTGCAATGATAACTCTTTACAACCCCTCCGGGATGTTTCTCAAGACACATTTTAAGGCTTGTCTATCTTTAAATGTTGTGCACAAAGTCACCACCCCGTACAGGATTTCAATACATGAAGGGGCCCACGAAAAAGAAATTTAAGGAGACAGTACCATGGTGCTAGATCTCTGGTGTATAATCTTCCCCCAGCTTTCTAGCCGAGGACCCTTCTGTAAGTCATGGCATTGGTCTGAGCCTAGGCAGACCCGGGCTGACTGGGTCAGAACTGGTAGATCCGAGCAGGAGAAGAGAAAGCAGAGGAGATGCCAAGAATAAACACAAGAAGGAAAGTACAATGGAAACTAGAGTGTGGGAATCCACAGTACCAGTGTCAGGAGCAGGTACGGAGTTTGCACATGGAAGAAAGCCACTTGAAGTGTATAGAAATTTTACCAGAGAAAGAAGTTTTAGACAGAAAAGATTTAAACTAGAATAGAGAGAGCTAATGGAGTGATGCTTACATCACTAGACAGACGCATGAAGCAAACCTTGTAAAGGCTTAGAGGAAAGAATTGCAGACTGGAGAAAAAATATCCATTATCTGAAGGTTATTTTGCATTTTTTTTAAAGTGGAAGTTTTTTTTCCAGGACTGCATAGCTCCAAACAGTACAGTTTTATTTTAAATGAAGTTAGAAATAATATATTTCAATATTCATCAGCTAAAAGTGACGTAGATCTAATTTTATATGTGGTATTAAACGTCACATATATTTCACTTTTACAAAATAAGAATGGAAACTACTTTTCAAGTGTCTACCATATGCTAGGCTTGAGCTTCATAAATATTGTCTTCATTAACGCTTATAGCCCTGAAAATGATTATGAATATACATGTTTCTACAGAAGGAAATTGGCAGCCCAGGAAATGAGGTCAAATCTGAGGGCACTCCATCCCCACTGTATCCCTCGTGAATCACGTCTTGTGAGAGCTGTACAGCTGGGTCATGGAAAATGATATGCCTGCCTTTACCCATCCCATGAAAATAAAAGCCTCAGGGCGCCCAGCTCCAAAACCTTCCCGCTTTTAGTGTGCAGCAAAAAGTCAATTGCCATTCTTAAAACCCCAGACTATTTCATACTTTTTATTCGAGCTGCACTTTATGGAGTTACACAGTGATTATCTACTGAGCCCTTACTGTGTGCCAAACACAGTGTTTCGTGTTCTACGCATTATCTTGTTAGCTTTTCACAGCTTTCTGAGGTAGTTACTATCATTATACAAGGAAGAAAGCTGAGACCTTATAGATTAATAAAAGAGCCCAAGTCACTTGGGCACTAATTGGTGGATCAAAGAATGAGCCCAGGTGTCCCTGACCCCAGCATGCAAAGCTAGTCTGAGGAATTGCTGGTGCCACCACACGTTTCTCAGGCTGGCTTCCTATAATAGTTCATCTGAAACCATCCTTTTATTCATCTCTTTCCTATTAAAAACCTATCTTGTCACTCGGCGATGATTTATCATCACACATCACCTCCACACAAATCCGTGGTTGATTAATTAACTAAAATTGGAAGACATGTTGATGATGAAAAGTGCTAAGTAATCCTATGAATAATAATTAGCATCAGCCTGGGAGTCCAACTAAATTATGTATATCAGTACTGAGAATCAATCAGGAGCAGGAAGGTCAGGTGTGTGATGACCAGAACCAGCTAAGGTGCATTAGCAAGAGCAGCTAGAGATAGCTAGGGCAGGTAACAGCAGGAAAACAATAAATACATAAATTGCACACCCTGCACAGGACCCTCAAACACAATACTGAGTGAAACAACACATAAATGGTGACTAGTTTTATGGATCTACAGTCCAGAACAGAGCAACATTAGAGATTGCCCCAGCGCTATGGAGCATGGTGCCAAGAAGGTCTTGTACTCACTCAGCAAACATAACCGGCAGAAAGCAAGTGTATGGTCGTGGTGATTGCGACTGGAGCCTACACTCCCACCCCTGGGACGGCTGAGAGGAAGGAAGGCGGCCTAAAAAGAGAACCAGGACAAAGGCAGGTGGGGATAATGTACCAGGGACCCCTGAGCCCAGGAAACAGACAAGGGCTTAACGCATCGGGAGGGTTAAACTAAGCTTAGTCTTTACATCTAGGTGTCTGAAGGCTCCCTGTAGCCCAACAGAAACAGCAATTACCCCAGAGGTCATGTTTTCCAGTCCAGTGACTATGATTAGGGAGCCAGAAAGGTGTAAAAGGAGGAACCCACGTTCACAGGCTCTTTTCACTCAGGAAGATTCAGTGTGTATAAGGAGCTATGCTGGGAAATCGTACCATACACTCAAGCCCAAAATCAGAGGTTGTCAAGATGATCATCTCTCTCTCCAAGTCCTACCAATAAAAGACTTTTTTCTCAGTTCAAAGTAGATGGACATCTCAGAAGTTGTCTTGCCCAGTAATTCCAGCTGTGAAGAACTGGAAGTAGGACTCTCAATGTTTGCTCTGAGTGGTGAGTTTGTTTTAAAAAGTAAAGCGATCCCAACACAGATGTGCACACAGCCATGTGCTGCCTTGTATTGCTGGAGGCCCTCATGACCTGATACTATTCCTGACACACATTCCTCTCAGGGAGTCCATTTTTCCAAAGGCCCAAATTCATTTCCTTCTAATTCTATGATTAATCCTCTTTTATACTGCAAAAGGAAATTACTTTTCTGTACATTTGACTTGCTGTCAGATTTTTCAGGATGTAATCAGGAAGTCAGTTTCCTTCCTTAATGCTTGGTGTATGCCTGTGGGATATAATCCCCTGATATGAAAAGCACAAATTTTATGTATTTGATCAAAAAATTCAGAACAACTCTCTCTTGCAAAGAGAAGCACTATTTTTCCAAAGGATAAGATTTTAGAAGCAATGTACTATGTTGCTAAGCCATAATGGGTTCATAGGTTAATTGTATTAAGTAAATTTTCAACTTACAAAACATATTTTTGACTTACACTGGGTTTATCAGGACATAGCTCATGATAAATCAATGAATATTTGTAGATAATGAGAAATATTGTTATGTGTGATTCACCAAAGGCCTACTATGTACAAGTTCTTTATTACTTTCAATCCTCATGTAACATATATTTTCACAATTTAACTTGGGAAAACCAAGAACTAAAGAAACTGAAAGAAAGGCAGTGTGTGGTGGCGCACGCCTGTAATCCCAGCATTTGGGAGGCTGAGGCGGGAGGATTGTTACAAGTTCGACACCAGCTGGGGCTACAAGGTGAGCTCAAGGCCAGCCTGAACTGCAAAGTGAGACCCTGTCTGAAAAGACAAAAAAAAAAAAAAAGAAAGAAAGAAAAGAAAAGAAAAGAAACTAAAAGATTTGACCAGGTTTCCAAAGCCAGAAGCTACAGGTAGGGTTTAAGTCCTCTTCAGACTGATCTCATTCAGCCAGAGAACCATTATGCTCTTTCGTACCTGAGGCTGAGCAACAAAGAGCCCAACATCTCTAAGAATTTTTGTGACTAGGAAAAGAAGCCATATAAAATGATTACAAATACTAGAACAAACCTAAATTTGCAGAGAGAATAAAGATAAAAGTCGCAGACTATCCACATGAATTCATAAGAAATTTCTTTTCTTTCAGCATAGGTCACCAACTAGTTAAATCAGTACATTATTTGAAATACCCATAGGGAAATACTCTCTCAAATGGCTACCTAGCCCCCTGAGATGGCTGCCTCTGAGAAGTGCTAAAATACCGTGGACACCTTTTGAGACATAGGTCAACCAAGGGCTCACTACTGTCTGAACTGATGTTTGCATTATAATAGATATTATACAAATGTTTGTTATTCTCTGAAAATTGCTGCCCAGCAACCACCAGGCATGGACTTTTGCAGTTATCATTCTTGGTCCTCTCTGACCATGAATGGTGAGCCAGGAGAGGAGACCTAACTCAACCAGGCCAATCAGATTTTCTCTCCAGGAATTTACTTGGCTGCTCAGCATTGCCTCTGTTAGCAAGAAATTGACTGGACAAGTAGAAGTCTGTGGAGGGCGTTTTCCTCTACATGTTTATGTAAATCAGTTCTGAGAAAGAGTAAAATGAAGAGGAACAGAGGAAGAGAAAGAGAGAAGGGAACGCAGAAACACCATGGAGCCCCAGAGCAAGGAGTCAGAAATCAAGGCAAAAATGGGTCAGAGTGAACCCGCTTCTCACTCTCACTCTCTGTGAGCGCTTGCTTCACTTCTCCTGTTAAATCACTGCTTCCTTTCGATGTACGTCCGTTTTTGCTTAAATTACTCATGTGCTACTTGGTAGATGACAATCAAAAAATGCTCATTAAAAAAGAAATATATTCCTAAAGACAGGGAATACTAAGAAAACTTGGGAAACTATGAAACATGTCCTAGTTCATTCACTTCCGAAGAACCCATGAGGGAAACTTTAAACTGAAGCTGTTCTTAAAAATACTCCACATAGGAATGATTGCCCCAAGAGTCACTGAGCGAACTTCAGTAGGCTGGGATGTAAACCTGTCCGCGCCCTAAAAGACTGGCTAGAGCACTCTTCTGTGAGCTGTGTTTCTGTGCGGCACAGAACTGTACCTGGGTGGGCTGAAAGCAGTGAACACTTTCCTTTCTTGGTAAGATTTTTCCTAAGAAATGACAGCTAGTGAACTAAAGAGAAGGTTGTGCAAAAGAGCCTGCAACACCTAGATTACGTCTGCACTCAGAGGGAGCATTAGTACAAGCGTTAGGGAGCTCAAGTCTCCTGTGAGGCACATGCCAATGGGGAGAGAAATAGAACATATTCTACTTCCTCCAGAGATTCTAATATTTTTAGTGTCAATACTGGTAAAGCAAAAGGAAATGTGAGCCTACTTCCAAGCACTCCCACACACATACTCTGCTTTCTTAGAGCTTATTTGCCTTGCAACTCATCATTTTCCTGTGTGGAATTCTTCCCCAGAAATATGCATGAATCAAAAATACATTCAGAACTACATTTTCCAGTTTTATACAAAAAGCCATTGCCTTACATCTTTTTAGTCTACGGTAGGCTTATCTCTTTTGATGATTATTTCTAATGAATGGTTTGAGACGTAAACTTTCAATACATTTCCTTATTTCTATGGTTATAAAATGTAGAGATTAATTTCCATTATTACTTTCCATTACCCATGCACATGCACAAATACCACCCTTATTTACACAAAATCTTCATGAGAGCCAACCCTGCCAGTTACAGAAGTGCTTTCTACCCCATCATCAGTGAAGATTCCTCCCCCTCCTTCTCTTTCACACAGGAGCTGACTCTGGTTTCCACCACCACATCCTTAACACTCTCTTCCGAGTTCCCTCGCCCCCTACCCAGCTGGTCCCCTTCTCAGCCCTTCATTCTAACAAGATGACTCCAGGCCTGCTGACCCCAAGTGTAGAAAATGAACTGGAGGCCTGATGAAGAGTCTCCACTCATGCACTCACAAAAGGAAGAAAGAGACAAGTTACCAGTATCCCAGCTACAATTCTAAGTACGTTTCCCAGTCAATGCAATAGTATAAATAAAAAGTAGGTCTTCATTGTGATGGGTATGATTTTTCAGTTTCTCTCGCTCCATCATTCATTTATTCCATGAAATATACTTGATTGTCTACTACATTCCAGGTACCACTCATGAGTCTGAGAATGACTGTAAGCAAACATAAAAGAGTGTGGATTTGTTTTTCATCACTTTTTAGCCTTTTGGTAATGATCAAGTGCAGCACTTTTTCTTATCAATTGGAATTGTGGATTGGTCTTAGTATATAAGCATGACATGTGACCTTTAATCCTGATTCCCCAACCTCAATGGATTAAGACGCTCCTAGTAAAGTAGTGAGGCTTGCACCTGAGTTTCCCTGAGCAGGTCACAGGAGCACGACCTGTGGTTCTGTGTATGACCCTAGCCCATTCCTCCAGCACTGCTCTCTTGCTGTGTTTCCCACCACCAGGAGCTAAGTATTTTCACTTCAGCATACACCATTCCATCACGATGCATCTGCCTTGCCGTCAACAGAACGTGAACTGAAACCACAGCAAAATTGTATTTTCTCTTTAAGTTGTGTCAGATATTGTGTCCAGTGACAGTAAATCTAGAAATACAGAAAAGCTGGTAGCAAGAGTAGGGCCACTGCTCTGAGTGTGCACCACCTTGTGGTTTAGAAGCATTGGGAACTGGCTTGAGCGAGGTAGTTGGGAGAATCTAGAGAAGGAGGCTGAAGAAGACCTAGAATTCCCTAAGCTGAGTCTAATGGGTGATTCAGGTCATAGCTCAATGACCGGAATGCTGACAGGAATGCAGACAGTAAGGGCCAGGCTCAGGAGGTTTCAGTTGGGAACAAGGACTCTGTGGTGGATTAACTAATGGTAAACTTTAACACTCAGCTAAGCTGACTCAGCATGGTTCTGGATGTGGAAGGCCCACCTGAGGATTGTTGCTAATTGTATAAAAAGAGAACTGGATGGGAAGATGGTATACTCTAGATTCTCCTGGGGAAGTTTGTTGCTTGGCTTTCCTGATATGAACACAGCTGTTCTCATCATCAGAAGAGTTCAGTCCTCCCTGTCACTGAGGATAGCTCAAGTTCTTTTCCAAGGAAGCTCTGGTTCTCACCTTGAGTGTCGCTTGCTAGATTCAATGCAGTACCTTCAGCCTGCTGGCACAGATCCTTCGTCCCGCTGTTACAGACTTTCTAGCTTCCACCACTGACCTTTGGGCCTTCCCAGTGCAGATCCTTGATACAGACTTGCCTGAGACATCGTTGTGGACTATAGGCCTCCAGTTGGATGCATGGAGTACATTGCCATGGAATCTAGGCCCTCAGCTGGATTCGTTTTCGTTAGGGCTCTATTGTGCGGGCAAATCTTCCACCCTCTTTGCATTTGATTCTTTGGGCAAATATTATAAAATAATCTTATAAATTATGCGTCCTGTATTAAATCTCATCCCTTGCTGACTACCACAGACTCCACTGGCATTTGGACTAGAGGCCATGTGTGTTATGCTCAGGCAGAAAATTTGTCTGGTTCTGACATTTGTAGGAGACTGAGATTAAGGGCAGTAGAATAACTGGTCTAACAGATAAAATTTCAAAGCAGCCCAACATTCAAACTGTGGCATGAGTATTGTCGGGTGCTTTTAGTCAAATTTGTAGTGAGAATCAGGGTCAAAATACAAAGCAGAAAATGGCTTTAAACTTACATTTTGGCCCAGAAGGAACAAAGTGTAAAATTTGGACCAAAGGGGATATGGTTGCTGTAATGCTTGATACATTGTGTCAATTTGAGAAGTTTAGAAGTTGAAACAACTCAGCAGGGGGCCTGGGTCCTCCCTTTTTAAACATCCTCATCCTGTGCATGAGGAGGGCATAGCGGTGGTGTGAGGGCTCCCTAGGGCCAGTAGCCTATTTACAACGCAAGCGAGGAAAACAGACTTGCCCCCAACCCGGCTTTTGCTCTTGTTACTTTCTCCTTCTTCCACGACCTTGAACTGTTACCCCTCTACCACACCACCCTACCTTGGAGCCAGCTGAGTATGGAAACCTCCACAAACTGTGAGCTAAATGAACCTTTCCTTCTCTAATTTGGGGTGTCAGGTATTTTGTCTGAGCAAAAAGAAAAAGCTAAAACAGTTTAGTTTAGTTTAGTTTAGTTTAGTTTAGTTTACTAACTAAAACAGTAGCTAGTGAGATTAGTACCATTAAAAAGAAACCAAGTACTTTGTACAGGGACAAAAAGAGAGGTGACTTAAAAGCATCTGGGGAATCAGCAAGACGGAGCTGTGAAGGGTGCAAAAGTGCAAATCTTTCACCTGAGAAGAGAATCCCTGCCATGCCTGCTCCAGAACAGCCTCCTAGGGGGTTGGGTCCCGAAGGTTCATTTCACTGTGCTCAGCAACCCAGGCATTGAGGCTACTGAAGCCAGGCTCCATGCTTGAACTGGTAGCTGATCTTGACATTGTCTGCATGATGCTGGCTTTACTGGCATGCAGATTGCAAGAGCTTTAGGGTCAGAAAACTTCCACTTAGATTTCAAAGGAAACCCTGAGACACAAGCAAAGAACCCCCTGAGAAGACAGTGCGTGTGGCTGTGAGAATGAAACCAAAGGCCTAGTGAAGACACTAGGAAGTCAGAGATGCCAAGATGATGGGAGATCTACTGAGGAAAGGTGCAGGCCTTGAGTGCAACCAGCCCAAGAGATTGGCCCTGTGGGCTCCAACTGGCAAGGCAGTAGGGGTGGGGCTGCTAAAGACCTTTGGAACTCACATTTTATCACTGTGTGCCTGGGTGGTAGATATAGTTGTGGGTCTTAATGTTTTCAGACCTGGGTTTTGGTCTTCCTTTTGCCTGATTATTTTCTATCCCACCATTCCTACATTTAGAATGGGAATATTTATCCTGTGCCATTGTACCTCGGGATTATGTAATTTGTAGAAGTTGACAGCTAAGAGTTTGCTTGGAATCTCAAAAGGGACTTGGACTTGGACTTTTGAAAAATACTGGAACTCTTGAAACTTTGACGAAGGGATCTTGAATTTTCAATTCTATGTGAAATAATTATTTTAAGTGAAATTATGAACTTGTTATTGTCTTTATTTGGAAAACTGAGCATGGTTCAGGCAAATGTGTTTGGTGTGAAGTTGACAAGAGATAGAGTCTGACCATTAGTCTTGACTTGTCAGCTTCCCTGGATTAAGAAACATCTGGTAGAATAGTGAAGTATGCTGCTGGGTGTGCCAGGTGGATCGTGGAGGCCTGCCTTTGGCAATGTCTGAGACCCCTAGCTCATTCCTCTCTGGCCCTCTTCTGCTCTATTTCCCAACAGTTATGAACTAAGCATCTTTTCTCTGCCATTCCCTGCCTCCATGATACTTATGCCCTGGAGCTAGGAGAACACGGACTGAAACAATGTTAAAGTAAACCTCTCCTTCTTCCAATTGTGGGTGTCATGTATTGTGTCCAGAAAGAGGGTAGCTGACTAACCAACATGCAACATTGATCTAGTAGGAAACTATATACCCAATTCCTGATAAGGAATTTATAGCATACAGCAAGTCATCAGTCAGCTCAGAAATTCCTAGATATCCATACCCGTGCATATATAAACATTTGTCAGTCAAAACCTTGGTCTATTCATTTATCTATAGATATTTAGCAAAATATGCACCTTCAGTATCCACATGCTGTATCAGATGTGCAGACCTCAGATCACTGATCATGACTCATTCTCTATTCTTCAAGATACTACATCAAAATTCTACCATATATTTTAATTAGAAAATAAAGTACCAAATCCAAAAACCCTGATAGATTTCTATGCAAGGGAAGAAAGTTAGCTGAGAACATGCTTTGGAATTACATTGAACTTTGTTCAAATCTTAATGTTTCTGTTACTTTGCACAAGCTATTAAACTCTCTTAGGTCTAATATTATACATCTATAAAGTGGAAAGAGTAGTATCTATCTCACAAGATTGATATGATTAAATCTAATGAAGACATATATTAAATCACTAGAACAATACTCAAAAATTATACTTGTTAATATAAAATATGTATGTTTCATCTATTTAAGTAGACAAATATTAAAAAGAGTTAATTGACTTGGATACCTTTGAGGAAAAATAAGCCTCTGTGGCCTCTTGAGATGAGTGTACATTAGAAGGAACAAATTAACAAGTCTTCTTAAGTGGTCAATTTTATTTTTCTTTACATCTCTGATTTTATGAAACTGCCAAGCTCCATGATGTGTCTTGAAGTATCCTTTTTATCTGACTCTAAGGAAGTGAATACAGTAATTCTATGAATATAACCCAGGACTCAGGTTATCTGCATACTCCAACCAAATTCCAAAAAAGCAACTTAGAATGTTACTATTTTTAAATAAATTTCTAAATCAATCCAACCAAACCTAGGGGGCAACTGTGGATCAAAATGATGTATGGATTGCCAGATGACCACCTCCCATAAATAATCTCCCTGCAGGACTTAGAAATGACACTGATTGAGAAACAGGCTATTCCTCACAAAGGCTGTTAACTAAGACATCCCTTTAACATTGCGTTCTATCACCTTGCTCCCCAGGGTAGTTTTTTAATATATAATACCAGTCTGGGATCAAGATTTGTTCTGAAGGAGAAATGCATTTACCCCCAACTCTATCTGCAAAGCTTCTATGGTGAGGAGACAGGCTCGTATGTCTTTGTCCCAGGAATCTGTTTTCTAGTTAGTTTCCTCAACATCTGAAAGATGAGGAAAATTCTTCCCATCATTCAAACACCAAGCAAGAAAGAATAAAACTTGAAGTTTAATTAACCTTCTAATAGAAAACTAGAGCTACTTTTTTCCCCGTAATAAAAGTCCTTCTGAACCCTGATAAGTGAGGCGGCTGGGGAGTCAATTAAAATTAAAGCCTCAGGCAGAAAGCAAGCACACCTGATGACATGCTTAAAAAGTGCTCCGTCTCATCGGGTATTGCCCACCCTGGCGGTCAGGGTGCACCAGAAGGAAACCTCTACCAAAATGGTTGAATTTTCAGATACAAAACACAGAAATAATTCAAGGCTTCTATAATTTCACAACGTACCCTAGCCTTAAAGGCGCAATGCAGAGCTCCTTCACCAGAACCCAAAGTTCCATTAGCTTTATGCTGCCTTCCACACAAATGATTCTCTGCTGTATTTCTGTACTGTTCTTAACCTACTCAACTTGATTTACTAGTCTTTTAAATCTTCTCTGAAAATAACTAGAAAAACAACATTAATAATCATCAAGGACTAGACATAAAATAAATAGTTATTTTGTTTTGCCTTCGTAGTTTATTTACACCTTATTTTTGAAGAATCCATGTCTACATATACATATTTGTAGATGCTGGGAAGAGATTAATAATCACCTTCACAATGGAAAATATATCGACATAATCTCTTTCTATGGCTATCTCTCTCAAACCATACACTCCTAATTAGAGGCTTTGCCTTATAAAGCTTTGCAGTATTGCGTATCATATGTTTTCGGAAATTTTTCTTCTGCTTTCAATATATAGTATTGGTATTTCAAAATGACCCAGAATGAAACATCTATAGTTAATTCAAGGATGAAAGCTATTTGTGTCTTTTGTATATTAAAAACGGTATATACTCCTGATACCAGAAATGTTTGTGTGAACTTTTGAACTTAAAAGTACATTATTTACCATGAATAAAGTGGCATTGTAAATCAGTGAGAAAAAAATGAATGTTTTAAAAGGGTACTGAAACAAAGAAAACCAGACCTTCAACTCATGTTAAAAACACAGATCAGAGATCTCATAAAAGTTATAGAAACTACACAATAGGAAAATAAACTAAAAGTGAATTTTTATACCCTGGGAGTGGGAAAAATATCACTAATTCAAAGTTTAAAAGAAATAAAATTTGACTGCACCAAAAAAATGAAATAAAGAATTTGTGGAAGAAAAAAATACCAAAACAAACATGTGACAAACTTACAAAAATATTTGCAATTTATACCTTAAGCAATGGGATAATATTTCTATGATACAAAGATATGCTAAAAATTGAAGGAAATAAGCATAAAAGTATGGACAAAAATGTGAGCAAACAAAACACAAAAGAAATAGAGCATTTGAGGTAATCAACCTAACTCAAAAGTTAAAAATTAAGACAACAGTTCTCACCTATAAGAAGCAAAATTTCAATTGATAATTTTTTTTTTTTTTTTTTTTTGTGGTACTGGGGATCGAACTCAGGACCCTGCGCTTGCTAGGCAAGCGCTTATTCCACTGAGCTATATCCCCAGCCCCGGATAATGTATTATTTTATTGTAATGCAGCAACCATGTAAGAAGCTAGACAGCAAAATAAAGGTAAACATAGCTACACAGACATTTGAGAATATCTCAAAAAATTTCTTATGCATTTTTCTTTGTACTTAGCAATCCTAGATCTATATCTATCAAAAACTAGCAAAATTATGAAATATTTTTCATACAATAATATTCACTGCAGAAATATTTTGCACACTAAAATCAGAGGCCATCACAAGCCCACCCATAGACATTTGTTAAATAAAACATGATAAATTGAATATTAAATAGCATGAATGGAACGAAGATTGTTGCACTCTGGTATGAAATAAGCTCCAGAATATCTTAAGTGAAAAAATGAAAAATATCATATGTTGCATGCTTTCACATAGGAAAGAAATTTGTGTTATATTTGAAAAAATAATTGTTTGTACTGACCAAAACTTGTTATTTTTTTAAAAATGAGTATCCATGGAGGGAGAGAAGAAGATAACATGAGGAAATAAACAAGAAGAGGTGGAAGGAGGTGGAAGATCAAATAATAGTGAGGATGGATGGGCTCAAAATAGATGTGCTGCAGCTCCCAGAGCCATGTGACACTGGGAGAGGGGCAGTAAAGGGGTGATCACACTCAGATGTGTGACGTGTACGTACAGATCTACCAACATGAAGCCCAGGAGTCTATACCATTATGCACTAATAAAAAAATGCTAGCCAAGCAAAGCTACACTGATGAAATTTTTTAAAATAGAATATTTAGGAATAAACTTTACTAAGGAGATGTAAGATCTTGCAATGCAAACTAACAAAAATTATTTATTAAAGAAGTTAAGAAGACACAAATAAATGGAATGATATACCATGTTTGTGGGTTGGAAGATCTAGTATTAATAAAATGTCCATACTACCCACAATGCTCTACAGATTAAATGCAATCCCTATCAAATTTTAATGATTTTTTTCATAGAAATAGAAAAAATAACTCTAAAAGTTTTGTGGATCAATAAAAAAGATTGACTAGCCAAAGAAATCTTGAATAAATTTTTTTGTTTTTTGTTTTGTTTTGTTTTGCTTTTGAGACGGGGTCTTGCTATGCAGTGCAGCCTGACCTAGAATTCATGATGTAGCCAGACTGGCTTCAAACTTGCAGAGATCCTCCTGTCTTTGAATAAATCTTGAATTAGATCACATATCCACTTATGTTATCTGTGAATTTAATAAATCATAGATTGAAAGTCTGTATGGAACATATACAGCCTTTTTTACCTGTTATTGTTTTCAAAACAATTCAATGTAATAACTACACACATAGCCTTTACATCATACCAGGTGTTATAAGGAATCTAGCTTTAGGATTCTATGACTTATACATTGATGTAATGGCAGGTTTTCTTTTAAAAAGGTTTTTGACACTATGTTTCCCAAGTTAGGCCCAAATTCAGAATAGAATGCTTTTGAAATAAATAATGTGTTTGTTTAAAGTGTATAACATTTAAAGTGTATAACATTGTGTTATAATATAGGTACATAGTAAAATATTTATTCAAATATAAAAATTGGCAAATGTATCATTGCACATAATTACCCATGAGTAATTATGACAAAAACAGTAGAGAGTGTTAACTTACTAATTTGGCAAAGCTCCTGAGTATAATACAGCATTTTTAACTATAGTTTCATGTTATACATGAAAGTTTTCAACTTCTTCATCTTAAGTGTTTGTTACTTTATAATATTTGACCTACTCCTCCTCAATTCTTCCCCCATACTAAGCCTGATTTCTCTGTTTTATATATATATATATATATATATATATATATATATATGTTTTATATGAATATTTTTAGATTCTACATAGATGTAAAAACAGGCAATATATATTTTGTATCTGACACTTATTTCACTTAGTATAATGTCCTATCATTTTCCTTCACACAAATTTTTTTCTCATTTATGGATGTCTTGGTTACTTTTCTCTCGTTGCTGAGACAAAATACTCAATGCCCAAAATTAAGGAAGGAAAGGTTTAATTTAGCTTACAGTTTGTGGAGGTTTCAGTCCATACTTGGCTGGCTCCAAGGCAGTGTAGTGCATGGCAGAGGGCAAATGTTCATGGCGGTGGAAGACAGCAAAGGCAACAGGAGCAAAGTGGGGAGTGGCGGAGAAGAGCAAGCTTCCTTCTCTTACACTGTAAGCAGGCCACCCCCACCCAGGAGCGTGTAACCATCACATAATCTCCATGGCCCCTCTTGCACAGGCTCAGGATAAATACAAAGTAAGCACCCCAGCTCCCTGCTGAGTCACATAGTTAACCTACAATGAACAACATCTCAGAGGGGTAAGGGCGTGTCCTTCCCACCTGAGGGTGTAGAACTGCTGAGTCGCTCAGCCAAACCTCTGGACTTGCAAGTTGACACTGTATCAACCATAACAACGGACCTCATGGTGTACTCTTTCACCTTAAAAAGGACAGAACCTCAAAATGATTAAATTACAATATTCTTCATAGAGTAACTGTGTTCAACCACCATGAAAGTAAACTAAGATAATGACCTAGAGAGACTGCTTTCTTTTCTTAGGCAAACATTGCAACTCCTAAATTCTCCAACTACATAAACTCCTTCTCATTGTAGGTAAAGAAAATGCGATGTTTCTGCCTGGTGCTTATCACCCAAGGTGGAACTTTTACATTTACCTATAGCTCCCCCGCCTCAGTATTTGCTTCCACTCCGTGTCTAAGGTGCATCCATTGTTTCCGTGTGGTAGTGTGAGAGCCTTGATTAGCTGAATCCTCCACAGAGAGTGCTGGCCTCGCCTCTCATGCTCTGATTCTGTAGAGAGCACTAACCTCATCTTTCTAAAACAAGGTCCAACACTTTTTAGCCAATCATATTACCACTTATAAAATTTCCCTTTGATGATAGTTATATACTGCTCCAACCTAAATCCGTCTGTCTTCCCTTCTCTTCTTGGTAAAGATGAATCACCTGACTATTTAACAGTTGTCCACTATGTCCTACCCTGACTTGTTTTCCTAGAACCCCAATTAGCATTTGGTGATAATGCATGATTTTAAAATAATCAAGTCTATTTTAGCTGGGACACCCTATCACAGAAGCTACCTTACTTAAGTGTTTAACTTAATAGATATTAGAAATTCATGGTCACAGCAAGGTTGCAGGTTGGGGTCCCCAGAAGCAGGATCTGAGACAGATTATTTTGTGTAAGGTGTTTATTGAGGTGCATACTTGGGCTTAACTTCTCTGAGAGGGAAGGGAGGAGAAGGAGGCAAGGCTGGCAGAGGGTACTACTGGACTATAACAGTTGGAGTGAAGACCTGGTCAGCCATGGGAAGGGCTCTGAAGCTGGGGTGGCCTAGCAGAAATATTCCCCTTTGCAGGCATTTTGCTCAGCATAAGTCGCTAGATTTAGGATCCCCTCAAAGACACTATGACATTGGGTGAAATGACTGGAGAGGGTAATTTCCAGGAAGACTGTTGGCTTCTGTCCAGAAGGCAATGCAAACATCCTGTCACAGTATCTCCTGCAGGCATCGCATGAAAACAGAGGATTTCTAAGTCTCTGAGACACCACATAAGATGTGAAGAAGAAACAACCTATCAAAGACAGTCCAATATACAATGGAAATCTTTTTTTTTTTTTTATACTGAGAATTGAACTCAGGACCTTGTGCTTGCCAGGCAGGTGCTTATGCCACTGAGTATATCCCCACCCCCTACAATGGAAATCTTAATTATGAATTGAAGCACATAGTTTGGGGTCACTCTATTCATGAGCCACTTGGTACAAAGCACCATTCTGATGGTTAATTGTATGTGTCAACTTAATATGACCATAAATAAGTGATGTTTGACAACTGTTATCCTGAGTGTATCAGCGGGAGTGTTTTGGAATGAGATTAATCCAAAAGCCTTCATAGCTAATTAAAGCAAGTTGCCCTCACCAGTGGGGGTGGGCATCACTGAACAGAGCAACAGGCTGCCTCTCTGCCCAGTGCTCTTCAGGCTATGACATGGGTCTTCTGCCTTTGAACTTGGACTGGAACTTTATCATCAGCTCTTCTGGTTCTTGGGTTTCTGAACTAAAGACCTAGGAACTTCTTGGCCTCTATAATCATGTGAGCCAAACCCTAGGTGTAATTAATAATACAGATAGATAAATAAATCATACACATTAGTTCTACTTATCTAGAGAACCCTGACTAATAAAACACCGTATCGATTCCATTACTTTTTGTGTAGAAAGAAGTTTCCACTCTGAGTTCATGAATCCCTGAGTATTTATTCAAATGTAAACACAGGACAGAAAAGATCTCTCAGCACTGACTCATGTGCAGTAATGGATTTCAATATTCCCAAGACATTTACCCAGGGGCACTCAAGTAAGTTTCATGTACCCAGTGCACAGGCTATGCAAAGCACTCACAGTGACACAGGCCTGCTGCTCCCAACTTCTCAGAAAGCAGCAGTGAGGAGATTTGTCCTGGAAGGCTTGACAGACAGTCAAATCCTGCCCTTTCTGTCATTACCATAACAACGCAAACTGTAAAGTTAAGACTCACAATCCCTCTTCCAGGATAATTGCAGAACGTACAAATAGATTCATTTAATTACCCAAATTACAAAGATTTAACTAAGTTTGAGTGATAATTTTTAAATTTTCTGGTCAGATTGAAGCTTTCTCTTGCTGAAAGTCTAATACCCTAATTCTAGAGAGTGGGATTGGGTGCTCTTATGACCACTCTCTTTAAATAGGAAATTCCTACAACATACGTTCTTCTTTTAACGTAAGGCTTTCACTGACCATCAGCCTTTTAGCTCTGAAAACGTGAAAGTCTAATCCATGATCATTCACTGCAATTACTTATCATGCTTCTTTAATTTCTTTAATCTAGAGCAGTCTCTCTCCCTGTTTATCATCTGTGATATTACCTGCGGTTAGATAATCTTCTCATGGTGACTTCAGGCAAGTGTGACCTATACTTCCATAAGATCATCCCAAGTATTCATCCTCTTCTTTGTTTTACTGAAGAATAATATAGCAGTAATTCAAATTAAAATCTCCATGCTTGCTATGTTCATTGCGCCAGGGGTGTAATCAGTTATAAACCCACTTAGTGGGTAGATCAAAGAAATACAGGCTTTATGAATGTGGTATATTGTATGTCATTTAAAATGCAGGTAAAGGGCTGGGGATATAGCTCAGTGGAATAAGCGCTTGCCTAGCAAGTGCAGGGTCCTGAGTTCGATCCCCAGTACCGCAAAAAAAAAAAAACAAAAAAAAAAAAATAAAATGCAGGTAAAAGGAGAAAAGAAAGAGACAAAAATGTATGTATGTATATATGAATATACATATATGCAGGAGGGCCAACATGGTTCTACTATTGTATTATATCACTTAATGCTAAGGAATAATTGATGACGGGTTATTTGATCAATCTTGTATGTCTGTATGTGTTATCCTGAACACACACTTCGAAGATATCAATATGCAAAGCAGC
>PVLD010024962.1:0-24538 GCA_004027595.1 Dinomys branickii
GTGTGTGTGTGTGTGTGTGTGTGTGTGTGTGTGTGTGTGTGTAGATGACAGCAAGTCATTTGGCTTAGTCACTTAGGTACAACCCCCAAAGTCCACTCAGATAATACCGTGATACCATAGAAGTTAATTAAATAAAGGAGAACAAGGATGAAAGACGAAAGAAGAGTTGCAGAAGGAAGAGGAAGAGGAAGGGCGGGGGAGAAGCGTTCTATTTACGTTGCCTTTTATTAGCTTTGTTCTTCCAGTCACTCACTTATCTCCATGGTAACTCAGCTACTGCAGTTGTCTCCAAACCCAGGTCCCTACCTACTGCAGTTGCCCAGCTGCAGGTAACCTGGGATGCAGGTCACTGCTCTCTGACATCTTTCACTTCTTAGTCTTAGCAAGGAAACTATGGAAGTTTATTTATTCACTTGAATTGCTTCTGCTGATTTCCACTTTTCCTCCTAGTTTCGTATCAGCTACATTAACCCTTTCATGGATCACTTAAGTAGTGTATGCGTGTATATTTTTTTGTCTTTTTGAGACAGGGTCTCACTATGCAGTTCACGCTGGTCTTGAGCTCACTTTGTAGCTCAGGCTGGCCTTAAACTCACAACCATCCTCCTGCCTCAGCCTCCTGAGTGCTAGGATTACAGGCACGTGCCACCATGCCTGGCTTTTGTATTGTTTTTTAATTTGTTGAAGATAAAAATATGTAATATAACAACAACCATTGTTAATTCCTATCATTTTGTTTTGAAATTCTGTATCATTTTTATTTTCTGTTGTTTTGTTTTTGTCTTTGTTGTTGTTATTTTGTCATTTTTAAATTTTATTCTCCTTTAAATTAAAAAAAATTATGACAATGGACACATTGCCATTTGTTTTGAGAACACTCCCCCTTTCCTGAAACACACTCATCCCATTGTTGTCACCACTTTCTGAAACAGTTCTAAAAAGTCCTGAGTGTTGTGGCTGCCTCAGTGTCCTGAATTAACCCAAATATTACCTTTCATGGTCGTTTTGACATTAGGAAGATCCAGATCCGGCGACAGTGTGGATGAGGACACCCCATAATGTCTTGATGAGACTGTCTTTCCATTAGACAGCACTCGGCAGTGCCATTCACTGTATTTTTTTAGCACAACTTGTAAAAGACATTCAACGAGGAGGACTTCCCGAACTGCTCCAGCAAGCAGTACAAACAATGGGAAGAGTATGCAGAGTAAGAGAGAGTTTTGAGAGGGATCCATGCCAACATGTCTTTTACTATAATAAAAATTTTTAATTTAAACATTCACCTATTTATCACAATGAGTATCACTGCACTGATGTTTAAATAACAAAATCTTTCCTTGCTAATTTTCTATCTCTGCTACTGCCTGCCCACTCCAGGAGGGCAGATTTCCACCACTCAAAGACTCTGAGCATTTTGCAGAACTTTGTTGTCCCAACCAGAGAAACTACTCCTAAGGAGTTGGGATAACCACATTCTCACATTACGTTATGCCACGGAGTCGCTGTGTATCGAGGCTCAAAACCTACATGCAATTTAACAGAAACTGGCCACTCTGAAGCAGGCCTGTTACAGAGCTCCACTTCTACCCCTGCGTTCAGTGATTGATAGTTTAACATAATCTCACTGGGTTGGATTAACTGTCCTTGTTACAATGTTGTTTAAATCCTCTCCTCCTTTGGTGACTTAGCAAGAGCCTGCCTCAAAATTAAAAAGGAAAACAGAGGCTGAGGATGTGGATCAGTTGGAAGGCGAGGCTCAATCCTCAGTGCCACAGGAGATAAAAATAAATAAAAATAAAACAAATAAATCTTCCTGCTATCTCTCCTCAATGCCAAGAGCAGGAGGTTTCCGTGTCCACTGTGGCCTTCAACTTGGCTTCTGCTGTCTTTGGGGAACACCACACCCCCAGTGTCAAACGTCATGGCCAGGTTGCCCTGGGTGCTTCGTGGACCTCCCCTCAGAGCTCACCTCTGCCTGTCCTGAAATGATGTCATAAAGACCGAGACACTCGAGAGGCCTGAGGTGGCCTCTTGACCTGGCAGCCTCCCTGACCCTATTATGTTCCCCTTCTCCTCATCGTATACTTTCCTTGTGTAAGGACATGGCAAAGACCAACACCGCAGCCGCAGTTACAGAAAGCCGCGCCGCCTCTTCTGCTGTGAGTCCATCCTCGCAGAGAGCTGGTGCATGCGCACAGCCCGTCCTCATTCTTGCTCCACCCTCTTCCCTTCCCCGCCCCTCCCCCCATCTCTCCGGCCCTTCCCATTTGCAAAAGCTCTGTCTCCCTGTTCCCTGTCATCTCCGATTTATTTTGCTTTTTAACTAAGACTTCTACAGGAGTTTCAGAAGAGAGGCCATGCACTCTTTAAATAATTTTTTTTTTAATTTTTTTTTTTTTTTTTTTGCGGTACTGGGGATCGAACTCAGGACCCTGCGCTTGCTAGGCACGCGCTTATTCCACTGAGCTATATCTCCAGCCCCGGCCATGCACTCTTGAAGCTGTATGTCTGCATTATTTCATCCCACACCAGCCTCTCCTGCATGGGAAGGTGACTCACGGACTCCTCTCAGGGCGAAAGGCCTCAGACTGTCAGAGCCTCCCCACACATCTTCACTGCTCCCCGCAGGAGTCCACGGGTCCACCAGACCACAAAGATGAGGAGCCGGGGGGAGGGTGAAGGTCAGCATGTGAATTAAACCTCGTCCTCTGAAAAGCATGGGCACAAACGGAAATGCAAGTTGAGGACCTGGGAACTCAAGCACCTCCAGGACCCCAGCTGCCGTGGCAGGGATGGGGAGCAAGGGCAGCCCATGAAGAGCAGGATCAGGAGGACGGGGGGAGCCAACTCTGCCTGGGCCCTACACAGCCTCCTTCACCGAAGCTTTCATGTGTGAACACAAATGCCTACGTGCTGCTCCAGCAAAGCGTGAGGACCTGTGTTTCCCCTTTTCCCTTTTCTTCCCTTAGGATGGCCTTGGGGAGACTAACACAGGTCAAACCCATGCTCTTTGTTCCTTGATGAGAGTTTCTGCAGGAAGGAAGGTATCCTCCTGCCTCCGCCTCCTGAGTGCTGGGATCACAGGTGTGCACCACCATGCCTAGCCATCACTAGGGCGTTTCTAAGTGTTCCTTGTGCCTAGATCTCCATTGGAAGTTCTTTTCTCCCCACCTGAGCACACAGTTGAGAAATAGTTTAATGTTGATTATGGGAGGAAAATATGTCAATATTGAGATAAAGACTTGAAAGATGGGCAAACTCTTCTCTCTACAATCAACAATGCTCCTCTCAGTGTCATTGAGACATCCTCAGTGAGGCCACCCTGAAAAAGCCAGGAGCCCAGAGTGGACAAGAACCACGGGGGGTTGGGGGAGGAGCTGGATCTGCACTGGGCATCAGTTTGTTCACTTACAGTGGACAGAGACAGCCATGGTACCTTCAAGAGCAGCTGGATAAGCTAAATGAAAACCAGGTGACCCAAAAGCACACTACAAAGGAAATGATGGGAGACGGGGTGTTCCCAGGTGCTTCGGAGCACGAGAGGAAAGAGGAAGAGAGGGTATGGTGCAATGCAGCAGGACACAGGGCAGGCCTATGCGCAGGGGGCTCCCTACTGCAATCTGTCTGATGTTTTGTGTATGATGAGGCTAGGGCTCGTGGTTTGGGGAGAAATGGGACAAAACTGAAGCGACACTTCTGTCCTGCCCCATGCTCAGAACACAACTCGTCACTGCTGGTGTTGACCATACTCTCCCCTGTGGCTGTTCCCCCCACCACACCCCATCTTTTCCAGACTGGGTCTCGTGAAGGAAGCCACCTGAGAAATAGAATTACACTCTCCAGGAGAATTGCTAAGAACAAAACTATACTGAATCCTAAATTACAAATGGGCCACTGTTCTCTACTTGCATGGACCAACTGAATGTCTACTGCACACAGATGCTACGTGTGAGAACAGTTTGGCGAAACCAAAGAGAAGAGGCTGGTACGGGTTCACATGAAGCAATGTGAGAAAAAGCCACCACAGAAAACCCTCCAGCATCCCCAGGACAGGAGGGAGCCAGAGACCAGAAATCAGAGCAAGAGACCATAAGACCATAAACTTCCAGGATCGTGGGCATTTGGATAGAGTTCATGTCCTCTTTTCTGACATTTCAAAGGACAAGGTGAGCCCAGTTAACATCCAAGGTACACATCTATCTGCACTTAAACTATCTGCTTAACAACTAACATAAGGCAAGTGCTGTAGCAGATGCAGAGAGCTAGGGAAAGACGTGCGATAAATGAAGCACTCCTACTTCTCCTAAGAACCTGAAGGAAATACACAGTCCACATACTTGCTATCTGTGAAGGTTAATCCTGATTGCCAACTTGATCTGGCTGAGAAATGCCTAGGAAACTGACAGAGCACACTTCTGGGTGAGTGTGGGGGTTTCCAGAGACAACGGGATCTTGAGGCTCTACTTGCACTGGTGGATCCATCTATTGACATGAGCAGAATTTCACAGTTGTACTGAGAAGTGACAGAGACTTCGGCGGGAAGGCCCAGTTTACAGGGAGTGAGTCATGAGGCCTGACCCTGGGAAACAGATCTGGCCCCCAGCCCCTTGTGCTCAGGCTTCCCCTGCTCTCGCTGCTTTCTGGCTCCCATGAGGTGAGCAGCTTTGTTCTTCCGAGCCCATTGGCCATGATGCTCTGTCTCCCAGCAGCCCACAGCAATGAACCAGACCAACGTGGGTCAAAGCTTATAAAACCATGAGCCAAAGCAAGCCTTTCCCCGTCTAGGCTTCGGGTCCCAGCTGTGTGTGCTCTTCCCCAATTTATCATCTTGGTCTGTATCCCAGGGTCACACAAGATCTATGTCCAGAAATGACCAAGAGCAAGAGTTTCATGGTTGATACATTGTGTCAACTTGGGGAGTCTAGAGGTTTGGCTGAGTGACTCAGCAGGAAGCCAGGGTGCTTACTTTCTATACATCCTGAGCCTGGGGAAGAGCAGGGCATGGAGGTTATGTGAGTGTTACATGCCCCCTGGGTGGGGGTAGCCTGTGTGAGGTAAAAAGTAGCCTGCCCACATGAAGATGCTGCTTGCCCAGCATTCCTCCCTTTTGGCTCTTGCTGCTTTGCTATCTTCTGCTGTTATGAACTGTAGCTCTCTGACTCTGCCTCTGAGCCAGCCATGTACGGACTGAAATCTCCACAAACTGTAAGTTAAATAAACTTTTCCTTCCTTCATTTTGCGCATTGGGGATTTTGTCTCAGCAACGAGAGAAAAGTAACCACGACAAAGAGTTTTAGTCCTCTCTGCCTCGCTAATCTTCCACCAAAGCCAAATCAAGTTTCAAAGGAGTATTTGATATAACAAATCATTGTATCCATTTTCTCTACAGAATAAAGGCATCTTGAAAAACTTTTCTAATTTTATGACCTTTGATATCCAAACAGAAAAACAGTACATGCTTGCTTTGTGTATTTATCAAGTTTATATCCCACTCCCCACACCTAGGTAAAGATGACTGTCCCTGGTGCCTTCTGAGTAGGAGGTACCTCGTGGGACAGAGCGAGGTGATAAAACATTATGGATCTCTGACAAGTAAGAAAATACAAGCACAGAAGGCTTTGGGTGTCTTGTAAACACACAACTAGGATTAGAGCAACTTGAATCTTGCCTGCTGAACCACACCACATGTCATTTTTGAATATTTAACAGCCTGGTGAATAGTTCAGACACACAAGCAGACACAAGCAAAATGCAATGATGCTTTCTGCAACTATTTTATGTTCAAAACAGCAGTAAGAGCTATTAAAACCCATAATGGCCCGCTGCCTGGGGTGATTGCTCATCTAGAAATCACACATGTGTGCAGGATAGAAAGCTCTATGGGAAAATACCTTTAGCTACAGCAGAAGGGACAGGAAATGTAAAAATAGCACCTCTGGCCACAAGCTAGTACTAATATTCTGAAATAAAACGAAACACGCATATACATATCCATTACATATTGATGCCGCACACACCCCCACACATCGAATCTGTGCCACTGATTGAATGTAGCACAAGACAGTGTAGAATATTTGAACAAGAGGGAACCTTAGACTTTTATAAGAACAAACTCATTACTTTGGTTGAGCATATTGGCCCATTGACCACCACCATCACTCCCTGCCCTGCAAGGAATCAGATAAACAGTGTTTGTAAACCACTTCTCTTGCCCAGTTTCCTTATTTTGTAGGACTATTTTAAAATACGCTAAAACTAAGATGAAGCTGCATGTATCAGGCAGGGTGAGGTGTGAGACTCAAAGACCTGGCTTACTTCAGATCACAATGTCTGCTGCAGCTCCTCAAACACGAGCATACCCAGAAATCCCTCAAGAGCAATTAAAACAGGGACTTCTGGGCACGGATTTGTGTTTCTAACCAGCTTCCGGGCGCTGCTACTGGCAATGTGGAGATGTCACCTTGAGAGCTACTGCACTACACAAAGCCTGCACTTACAGCCTTGTACTACTGGAAACAGGGATGCCACAGGTATCTTCCTTCCAAGACACCTGCACCTGACATACTGAAGCACCTGCAGATACTTGTGGAACGAATGACCCAGTCATCTCTAGACTGAGACTGGCTGCTATAACTTGCAGCTGGACCAGTGCAGATAAGCCCGCAAGGGATCTTGCACGAATGTTGTTTCCTTCTGAGGTCATCACACTCGCCAGGCTTTCCTCGGCCTCTGGTGGGTTTCAGAGGAAAGTGTGTGAGCTGTATCTTCTATCTTTGTTTTATGCCTTGCATCTCCTCCTTGCACCTTATACCCACTCTCCAACCTGCTTTGGCCCTTGGAGATCGAACGGTGGCTTCCCTGGTCCTCTGGCTTCTGGATGGGCTGCACCGAAAGAAGACACCTCAGCACCCCCAGGTGGGGAGGGAGGCAGAGAAGGAGGCATTCGAGTTCTGCCCTGCCTGATGCTGGGTGCTGGCCACACTGTCAGCATCACAGCAGCCCCTGCGAGGGGCACCTCGAAACAGCCATCCCCCTTACACACACGGCTCCAGCTTCGCTCCAAGCTCTGGCCCCCCGGACCAGAGTGTGGAACCCTCCCAGCTATCGCTCACACTGGGGCACTCCTATCCCTCCATAACTTCCACAAACCCTGCCTTCACCACCTTTGTTAGCCATCTCTTTGTTAAATTCCCCTCCAACTACCAGTTTGGAAGGACTTGCCACCTCCTGCCAGGATCTGAACGTGTCCTTTTAACTTGCTGTCCGAGAGACCTGTCCCTGGAGACCTTCCCTGACCAATGGCCTGCCCTTTTCTACCCCCCATGAGGATGAGGTCATTTATTTGAAATCAACTCACATTTTTTGAAACTCAGATGTTCATATCCAAGTTGGCTGTAGCTTCGGATGTATGCAATGACTTAGAAATGCAAAACTATAGACAAAATAAACACGGAAATTTTTTTTTAGACTTTCTTTGCAGTTTGATCATTCGCAAGCATCTTGGAGACTGAGTCTTTTGTTAGCAGGATGCATGTCATTCAGTAGATGTTAGCTACCCTGAACGGTGTAAGTGGAGCCCCTCTGGTGTGCCAAACACCGTGTGAACACAAAGAGCTGCTCTCCTGCCCACGTGAAGATGCGATCTGGTGAAGCAGGAAAGTGTTTTAAAACGAATCGTAAAATTCATGGTGACAAGTGCTATGTGGTAGAAACACAGACAGCATAAGAGGATACAAGCAAAAGAGTAGGCATGGGAAGAGGAAGTAGGGTGCTGAGGTCTGTGTTTTAAAAGGGGAAAGGAGCCTGCCCACGCCTAGCAAGTCACAGGTATGCATCTCACTGTGGCGGCTGAGTCTCTTCTACTGGAAATGTAAATTTAAAAGGGAACAAAGAAACACAATAAGAAAAATGCTTTGGTGGAGCTGGGGATGGAGCCTAGGGCCTGGCACATGCTAGGCTGAGCCCCACATCCCAACCCCATCTACGCTTTTTGAAAAATTGAGAGGTGAAATTATGAGACAGAAAGGCCCAGCATGAACTATTACCCAGAAATGATTGCAGTGAAAGAAAGAAAAATATTATTATTACACGTGTTTTCACACAGCAAGACAATTGATATTTTCTATTTTTGTTCTGTTTTAGACAATGGGCACACTGCAGTATGTTTGGATCTCTCTGCTAACAAGTAAAAAGGGTTCTAAGACCGGCAGGAGGGAATTTTTTTGTCTTTCAGGACATTTCTGTTGGAATTCTTGTTAAACTTCCCAAAGAATCATTCCAAGTACTCACATTGCTAAAAAGACACTTTGAAAGGAACTAATGTTGAATGAGCCGAATTTCCACAGGCAACAGGTTTGTGTGGAGTGAGGAGCAGGGCGGCCTGGCTGCTCTGGGCCACATCGCACATGGCTCCCTGGAAGGCAGCGGGCAAGGTCAGGATGTGCAGCCCTCAGCCATACTGGCCACCACCGCAGACAGGGACCACTGCCCACTGTGGCACTGAAAGGCTGTGACACACAGGACTTTCACCTCAGCTTGGCACTGGGCAATGGGTGTCGTACTTACTTTCAAGATGGAACTCAAGAAGGCGGTTATGGTTTGTGTCTGGATATGTCCCCCCAAAGCCTCATGCAGTCGTGGGGCGGCTTCTAGAGTTTATGATCCATCCAAGGTCCAATGCTGGGATTATGGCTGTGAGTGCTGCCCCGCGTGGGCAGGCAGTTTGCATATGTAAGAGAACCTGAGAGGCTGCTTGCTGCCACTCCCCCTTTTTGCTCTTGCTGCTTTTGCTGTTTTCCACAGCCAGGAACTGTAGCCCTCTGCCATGTGCCACCCCGGCTTGGAGCCAGCAGAGTATGGGCTGAAACTTCCATGGACTGTGAGCTAAATAAACCTTTCCCCCTTTCATTTGGGCATCAGGTATTTTGTCTCAGCAAGGAGAGAAATGTAACCAAGACAAAGGTCGTCAAGAATCAAATGATGAGGTTAAAAAGCACACGAGCAATGCTGCGGAAACAGCAGGAGCGAGAGCCAGCAGCAGGCTTGTTCCCTCTCCTACATGTACCCTGCACCCGGGGGCTCCTGTCTTCCCTCGGTGGTTTCTTCACTGGGGGCACAGAGATTCACATACATAGAAAACCTCACTGGGATTCACACACCCCATTACTCCCCAGAGGAGTCTGACACTGTCAGACCACACTGACCGATCTTTCAAGGTCAGAAAATATGCTGTTATACACAAGCATCCCAACACCTGTCTCGCGCTCCCCCGCTGCTGGTTTACATTTTTATCAGTGCCTGCTTGTGAAATACAGTGACTGCATTCCTTGTGGGGGTCCATATGTGCATATAACACATCTTCATTCTTTTCACATCCCCTTTCCCTCCCCTCCCTCCATCTCTTGGTTCACTTCCCTCTTATAAGAGATCTATCTCCTTGCTTCTTACTTTACTGTTATAATTTTGGGGGTTTTTTTGTGTAAGGGAAACCATGTGCCATTTTAGCTTGTGTGTCTCATTTATTTCACTTAACATGATGGGCTCAAGGTGCCTCCACCTTCCTCCAAGTGACTCCAGTTCTTCCTTCTTTATGGCAGAGTGGTACTCTACTGCATGCCAATACCATGCTGTAAATTTCCACATGCCTATGGGCCTCTAGTCAAGAACCTGCAGATGAAGAGCATTTGTGCCCTACCCAAGGTCACATTCTTCCCTGTGCTCCCACAGGCTCCCAGTGATGATCACCACCCTTATCTTCATAGTGACCTGTGTTGAGCCAGGTCCTACTCTGAGTGCTTTGCAACAGCACTTTGGTCCATATTCCCTGTAGTCACAGGAAGAAAGTTTAATGAGATTAGGTTGCTGCTCAAGGCCACTGAGCAATTCATGGGACATCTGGGATGTCAGCCAGGCCTGTCCGTTCCACAGCTGTGCAGGCCATGTGTACCAGTTAGGGTTTATTAGAGAAAGAGACATAACACAAGATATATAAATGTATAAGGAACTGTAAGTTTGGCTTACAGTGGTCAGCCACAGAGTTGGATGCGGAAACGGGCAGAAGGTGTCTGCATGATGGAGACTAAAGAGCCCAGCCCCAGGCCCGGGGTTCACTGTGGTGTTTATGTAAGTTTGCATTAGGAGGCTGATGCGTCTGTGACAGAATGTTGAAGAATCTATGACGAAGGCTGGACAGCCTATATTAGAAGTCTGAAGAATTTTAGGCGGAAGCTGAATAGTTTGTATCAGAAGCCAGGAGACGACCAAGCTAAATGTGAAGACTGGAGCTCTTTTGAAGAACTAATAGTCAGTTGTTTTTTTTAATGTAACCTATCTGCCCTGGGGGGAGGAGGTGGTTTTTGTATTTATATTTTTTGTATGTATTTTTTTTTTGTATAGGCTCAGGATGAATATAAAGTAAGTACCCTGGCTGTTTGCTTAGTCACATAGTTAACATTTTAAAATTTTAAACTGACACAATAAACAACATCTCAGAAGAGTAAGGGGATTATTTTTTTAATCTCAAGATGTAGAACTGTTGAATTATTTAGCCAAACGTCTAGACTCCCCCAAACTGATATAATGTATTAACCATAACACCATGACATTTGTCAAAATGGGCCCTCCTCGCCCCTCCAGGGGAGCCGATACTATGAGCGGGACTGGGTGGCAAGGGCACAGTGGCCAGGGTCATCCCTGTGTGACTCTCCTGATGGCATCCTCTGAGAGGGCAGGAGGCGAGTGTCTGGCTTGCCCTCACACCTAAGCCCTCAGCATAGGAAAGCACAGGGGAGGTGTCCAACGATGGGGTCAGGGGCGCTCTTAGTAGAAGACTACCATTCGGCAAAAACTGGATGAAAGGATGCAACTGTCCAAAGCAAAATTGCTGGATTTGAACTCCCTAGCCCCTAAGGAATAAGAAAGTGTTGTCCAGTTGCTCAGGGACCCAAAGGGGTCAGGACAGGACAGGCAGTGAGACATCACCCCATAGAGGACTCAGCTCAGACAGTACTGGCGGGCACAGAGGCTCACTGAGCGAAGCCCACAATCCTTCCCTTCCAGCAGGTCCGAGGGTGAGCTGGGCCGAGGGCCATGGTGGGAGGACATCACAGGCAGCCAGAGGGGACAGTGAAAAATCAAGTGGTGTCTTTCAGGCAGCACTCAGTGTGGAAGTTTCTATCTTTGCTAAAACCTAACCCGGGTCATACAGCCACCCAGACTCCAGAGTTGGAGGGGAACACGTCCTACACCAAGAACGAGTTGACATCAATCCCACACTCATCCCCACACACACACCCCCACTGGGGACAGAGTGAGGAACAAAGGCAATGTGCTTGCTCACAGCCAGCAGCAAATAGGCTGAGAAATGTCAGTAATGCTAAGAGCTATGCAGAGAATAAAGGCACAGTAGTGTAGCTCCCACCGAGCCCAAGCACATCCGTGGCTAAAAGTGACGACTAGGATGGAGTAAAGACTGAGGAGAAGCTGCCACCACTCACAACAGCACAGAACAGACAGAGGCGTTCTGGGTTTGCTCAGCAGAGTGCAGAGCCCCGACCTCTCCTCCTTCCTGGAGTCGCAGACATAGTTTTTGGTTTTTGTTTCCCAAACGCTGAAACCTGCATGGCTCAGTTAGACTGCAACTGCTCAAATATTAAAAACCAGAGTGAAAGCCACAAAAGGAAGTGAAAGAAACTCAACCCACTTCATCTTAAGAATGGATCCCGCAGACCCCGGTCATCTACCTTGCTGGCCGCCGACCCATTTTCCCACCCAGTCTACACCACAAGAGACTCTCTGAGTTCCCACTCGTGCTGAAAGCACAAACTCGGTGGCAGCTCCGTGGGTGGAGCCTTTGTGTGACAGCAGCACATCAGAGCCCTCCCGGTGCCACACTTGGGGAGAGGCAGTGGGCAACACTTTGGCCGAAAGGCTGCAGCTGGGAGGAGCAGGACACAGAGCTTGGCTGAGGTCAGGCAACCCCACAACCTCAGCCAGCAGAAGTACTAGGCCTTCAGCACCCCGGTCATGGTCTCAGTGGCTCTCAAGAGCAGGAAGAGGAGGCACCAAGTCCCCAACCACAAACCCACTTTCCTCTTTCTCCAGGCTCCCGAAGAGCCTGAGGTATTGTGGTTATGCTGTGACTTCTGCAGAAGTGGCATCTGAACAAAGTGACCGTGTGCATGGTGCAAGCACAGCTGGTCCCAGCGGGGAGCTATGTCACAGCTGCCAGGTAAACCAGATCCCTACAACTGTCCTGTGGGCACAAAAGAGCTGCTGAGAGTGCTTCATGGGACTCAGCAGACCCTAGTGATTGGCAGAGACATGCAGTAGTGAAGGAAAAATCTCAAGATGCCCAGAGCAAAGGGACCAAAGTGATAGCTCCTCTAGAGGTGATGAAAATGAGGACAAATGAAAGGAATGGGGAACAAAAGGGACATAAAACCACCCTCATCAAATACCTCAAGGGCTCACACATAGAAGAGAGATCAACTTTCGCTGCGAGGAAAAAGCTGAAATGGATGTTGAAGGGGGCGGGGGTAGATTTCACCTGGAAACTAAACAAGAGAACTTTCCGGTGACTAATGCTGTACAAAAATAGATCCGGTTACCTGCAGAGGCGGTGAGTCACCAGCTGGCATTCAGCTCAGTCCCGGTGAAGTGGTTCTGAAGATCCCAGTCTTTCTAAACGCCATTATTTCATGCTTTCCCACTGCAATTCCCAAGGCCCTCTAAGCCCATCCAAGCCCTACTTGTGCTTAAAAAACTAACTCAAGTGCCATTCCCAAGTCATTGCCTGCATTTCCACAACCGTCCCTCTTTCTGCAAGAAGCAGTTATTGCTTGTATCACTTAAATGGAAGACACACATGTACAGCTCTGTGGCCTCACTTCCTTTGAACACATTTGTTCTCATCGAGCAATCCTTTCCATCTAGATCCCTGCATTCAGATTAGCTCCTTCAAGATAATAACTTCATCTTGCATTTCTCAAAGTGGCCTTCCATGGTGCAAATGCCCAGCCTGCTGGTTTATTACTAGAATTCCTGAGTGTCTACTCTGAAAGTCTGTGGGTCTCTGGAGAAATTTCTTGTATATATGCACACAAGCAACCTCGGGGGCCCTTTCTGCTGTCCAATTCTGCTTATTGCATTTCCTGATTTTATTCAGTTATATTTTAGTTTTATGGAGCTAAATATTTTTTCCAATTAAAATAGAGTTCTTCCACAGCATATTTTTAGAGAAGGGGGAAAAGATTTGAATTTTTAATTAAAATATTTCAGAACCTTTCTTTCCACCATGAAATAAAAGGGATGTCACCCAGACAGGCAGCCGCTTAGGGAAGGATTACTTCTTCTTATGGTTGAATTAAACAAGTGCAATAACAGCACTGATTTATTGCCCACCCAGAGGTTACCTCTGCAAATACCGGAATTCCAAGCCCACAGTAAATTAAGGTGACTCTCAAATCCAGTAACCAGAAGGAACTTTTCAGCGTGTACACAAACTCCCATTACCAGAGGGAAGTCTGCTTTTTTTTAAGGAGTCAGCTGCATCCCAAAGGCAAAAAATCTAACACTATAGTTAAGACACTGCTTGAGAACAGGCACTGTGAACTTGCGCAACACCAAGTCCTCTAGGTATTTCAGGGCAGACTGACTTCAGAACCTCACAGACCCACCTTATAGGCTGGAAGCCACTACAGAGACGTGTGGGCTCCACCTACGAGGTCACAGCCTTGAACATCCCTGCGGTTTCTTTTTGTGCTCCTATAGTTTGCAATGCAAAATGAACACACTCATGGTGGAGAGTCAGCACTGTATGTATCACCTCCTAGTCCCTTTATGTCCCTTCCCTCTCCCCTCCCACCTCTCTCTCTCCCTGATTTTCTTTTTCTCTCTCTCTCTCCCTTCCTCCCCTTGTATCTAATTCCCGTCTGCAACAGGCCTACCTTCCTAGTTGCTGTTTTATTTGGGTCTTTAATGTATTTATAGCTTGAGTTTCTCGTACAAGAGGAACCGCACTATGATATTTAACCTTCTGCGTCTGATTTATTTTGCTTAACATGATGGTCTCAAGGTGCCTCTGTTTTCCTATAAATGACTCAAGTTCATCCTTCTCTATGGCAGAGAAGAATATCCACCGTGTGTAAATACCACCTCTTCTTTATCCATTAATCTGCTGGTGGACATGCAGCCCGACTCCAACACTTGGCTGCTGGGTTCTGCTGCTCTACACAGGGCTGTCCAGGGGTATGACAGCTTTAACTCTTCCAGTAAGATACTCAGACGGGAAACAGCCTCTGTGCCATGGGCTGAGGAGAGCCACAAACAGCCTTAGATGTCCTTTGTCACAGAATGGAGGAGACTTGGGAAGGAATTATACTCAGTCTGAATTTTCACTCTTACCCTACTAGAAGGAAAAACATGTTAAATGCACCAGACAGGGCCAGAAATATAGCTCAGTGGCACAAGCGCTTGCCTGGCAAGCACAAGGTCCTGAGTTTAATTCCCAGTACCAAAAAAAGATAAAAATCACCAGGCCCTTGGCCCCCTGACCGGCCGTCCTTGTGTAGAAGGACCCGGGGAGTGAGAGACACACCACCAAGTGACGTCATTTTCCAGTGGCCTCTTTGTATTTGTGCTCTCCCCTTCTCCAGACTACAGGGAGATGCATCCTTGTGCTGTCTGGGTTTTGCTTGGGATCTCCCAACATAAGGCCTCTGCCGCCAGTTGGGCAGAAGATGCAGAGGGACTGCTCTTGCTGCCGTCTTCCTGGTGGCCAGGAGTGCTTTGCTGCTAGTGACACGGCCCTCGCCCAGGGTCCCCACCAACCTCTAAGTCTGGCCCCTCCAGAGAGTCTGCTCCTTTGTGGGTTCCCTCAGCCATACCCACACCTTTGCAAATGGTCTGCCCTTCAGCCCTCCTAAATTCTCTGCTTGCACATGCTCTTTTCTGTGTGCAGTCCACGACATTATTTTCAGTCTCACATTCTTCCAAACCACCTCCACCTGACATCTCTGTAACCATGAGCACCGAGGGGACGGGGTAAGAAGAAAGAAACCAACTGCTTAGAAATTATTTATAAAACCAGCTCACTCTTCCTTCCTTACACAGTTCTCCATTTCTATTTCTTCAACCTTTCTAGTGCTTTTAATGCCAAGAAAAATCTCTCCTTAATTAAAACATCATACACCACAATCCCACCGCTCATCCAGTGGAACACGCTTCTGTTTCAGGAGTGGTGTTGTAGATGCTGACTTTCAGCACATGGTTAGATGGCACAGTTCTAACAAACATCATCGCAGCAATATACACTATCAGATGGTATTATTTATAGGAGAAATGACATAAGCCTCTAGAAATAAGCAAAAACCTGCCCCATAGAACACCTAATAAATGCAGATGCTCTTAAGTGAAAGGAGTTTGGAATTTTATCCAGAAAATGTTCAGCTTTTTCTAAATGACTCAAAAACAACTCTCAGAAACCTGGGAGACCAACAAGCACTGAAGCATGTTTGTTCCATAAGTGCACGGGGCTTAACAGACACTCTAAACAACATCCTCTCTCCCCCATATTTGAAATGAAAGACAATCCAGGAGCTACACAGTGTAACTTTAGCCATGCAGAATGCATGGGAAGTGAACAAGAGTTCTCTGGATGAAGTTCCCTTTAGAGCAAGCTTAAGAGAGTGCTGAAAACCTCACTTGGCTTCCAATCCCAGAGAAGGTACTTTATGACCAGCTAAGTCCCTGATGCCACTCTGCCCAGAAAGTTACCTGCCATCATCTCAGATCCCTCTTTTGTAACTCAGTTTCCCCTCTCTGCTGTCTGCACAGGCGTGTCAGGCACCTGGGGCTGGGAAGCCTCTCTCGACAGCAACCTTCTATGTGACGGGTGACAGAGGACACCCTCAGGGCAGTGTGTGCTAGAGCACAACGGACGGAGGGCACACCCACAGCCTGCTGTTTTAGAGCATTTGGAACATCTCTCTGCAGACAGGGCCATTGGAGCACTCCTTCAAACCCAGCCTTCTGTCCTTGGCTGAGAACTGCCTTTTGACGTCTCCTTCAGAGAAAGGACACTCTGGAAGCACATTCCACCTCTGATGCATCTTGGGTTACACTGTCAGCTGTACAGTCCTTACAGCTCACGAAGGAGACATCGGACAGCAGCAGCCCCATAGGGAAGGGTAACACTGGTCATCTCTGCCTTTCCGCCCCGCTGGAAGTCCTGGGTTGCTTTCTTAGGAGGCGGGTCCATCTGCTCTGGGCGAGCGAGAGCTCCCCTGTCTCCTCAGCCCCACACTCTGCTTTATACCTCTCACCCACCCACAGGACCAGTCCAGCCCTGTCCCTGGAGACGGGCATAGGAGTATTGAAAATCATAAATGACAAGGGAGATAAAAGGAATCCCATGAGTGCTATTTTGTTTAGGACACACTGGCAAATTCTGGGCCATTTCTCCCACCTAGAAGTGGGTTTGAATTCCCCTTCTTTGCATGTGGAAGACCTTAGTGACTTACGTCTAATAAAGTATGGTGAAAACTTTCCTGGTAAGTAACTTATCAGTTTAGGTAAAAATGGCAATACAGCTCATCTGTCTGTCTCTCTCCTTTTGGAACAGAGCTGCCATTCGTGGAGATAAAGAATCTGTGGGCAGATCCTTGTAGGGAGGAAACAGAACCCCCCTTTCCCTGAGCCTCCTGTGACCCTACCCCCATCCCCAGGCTCCCAGGTGACTTGCCACCATGTGAGTGCACCATCTTGAAATTGGGTCCTCCAGCATCCCGTCAAGTTTCTCTGGCTAAGGCCATGTGGAGCATGGACAAGCCTCCCCACCTGGACTAGCTGGGATTAGAGACCATCAGATATGGAAATGAGTGCTGAATGAAGCCCCTAGGTTTAGAAGCAATTTGTTATGCCGTGATAGATGGCCAGGACTCTTCCTGGTAATCCCAATGTGGTATTTGTGAAATATGTCCTTATCTACCATAGGATAGAGAAATGTAAGGTGAGGCAGATCCTATACTCTTCACATTTTTAAGAACAGTGAGACATGTCTTAAGTTTACCCTTCTCTATGGCAAAGTAGTATTCTAGTGTATTAAAATAAAACCCCGCATTTTCTTGTATGTTGATGAGCATTTGGGCTATTTCCTAGATTTAGCTATTATAAACCATGCCACAATAAACATGGGTATGCATATATTGTTGTCATATGATACTTTTAATTCTTTTGGGAAAATACCAAGAAAAGTAATAGCTGGGTCAAATGGAAGCTGCAGTCCTAGTTTTTTTGAGGAATCTCCATACTGATTTTCACAATGGTTGCACCCATCAAAACTCCCACCAACAGTGGAGAAGGGTTCCTTTTCCCTACAGCCCTGTCAGCATTTGTTATTGGTTGATTTCTGGATAATAGCCATTCTTTCTGGAGTGAGACGGAATCCCAGTGTTGTTTTCATTTACATTTCTCAAATGACCAATGCTGTTAAACATTATTTTATAAACATATATTTATTTGTTATTAATATATTAATATATTATTTGTTATGTAATATATTATTTAAATAAACATATATTTATTTGCCATTTCTACTTCTTCATCTGAGAAGTATCTATTCATTTCAGATGCCCATTTCTGGACCGGTTGTTTCAGTTTGGGGGATATGATTTTTTTTAGTTCTTTATGTATTCTAAATAGTAGTCCTTTATCTGAGAAACAGCTGGTAAAAATTTTTTCCCACCCTGGGGGCTGTCTCTTCACTCTGTTGGTGATTTCTTTCGCTATGCAAAAGCTTTTTTAAGAAGATGCGATCCTAGTTGTTGATTCTTTGTGATAGTTGTTATGTTATTGGGGTTTTGCTCAAAAAGTCTTTGCCTATGTCAATGTCTTCAAGAGCTAAATGGATGCATCTTAACACCATACTCTTAAGTGGAATAAATCAGATACACATGTATAAATTCTGCATTGCTTCTCTGGTGTGAGAAACCAAAAGTGTAAATAAGGACCAAAATGTATAATACATATTGTGAAATAAGAAAATGTTCAAATAGGAAGAGCTACTAGGGAGCAGAGAGGGGGAAAGAAAGAAGGGGAAAATGATGAGAAAAGAAGAAAAATGGAAACAAAGCTTTTTTATAAATAAGGAAGGGAAGAGGAGCTGAAGGGATGGTAGGGGAGGGGAATGGGAAAAAAGAATTAAGTTATATCAAGTACAAGTACAAATTCCTTATAATGAATGTGATCATTACATATACCTATGTACCAATAAACTTAATTAATTAAAAAATTTTACCAAGCTGGAAAAAATATGAGAAACTACACACAACAAAGAAAATATCCTGTGACCTCTTACTCTTTGACATACTGCTAAATTTTGAAAACTATAAAAACCAGAATAGGAAAGAGGATGAACATTAATGTCTGACCATAGAACCAGTCGTGTAAGCATTCCCAGCCCTGTCTCTTCTCTCTAGGATCCTTCAAATATTTCCTCTGCCTTCACAAGCTGCTTGTTTTTGCTGGCAAGATTATTTTTACTCCACACTTATTCCTAGAAAGACCATCAGATCAAATTCTAAAAACCTCACTCAGGAGCACTCAAGGGGCAAGGGCTGAAAAGCTGAAGCCCCTGGGCTCTTTCCCCTCCAACGAATTCTACAAAAGCCAACCAAATGATGTTCCAAAAAATCACTATTCTAAAGTAATCCTCCGTCTTCCCTTTCATTTGCTGCAGTGGGCTGATTTTCTTCACCCTTCTTAGAGGAGTGTGGTTGCACCCTGTTGTGAACTGTACTTCCCACCCAGCCTGCCTTGGTTATGGCTGTCTCTAAACTTTGCCCTCTGCCAAACCGTAGACCTTTCTCAGTGTCTTTTTTGCAATCAAACATCTTGCAAATTCATGTTCAAGCTTGATCTCAGTTTTTTTTTAAAAAAATCCCTGACCACGGCGATGCAGCAAGCAGCCTTGTTGACTCTCCACTTAAACTCAACCCACGGCACTCCTGCTATTTCTGTGAACTTGCCCCTTCCTTGCCGATTGTTACGGGTCCTCCCAGGCAGGACCACATCACGTTCATCTTTACATCCCTTCCTGCTGCTCCAAATGCACCTAGAGCCCAACTCAGGAGTTTCTGTATCTTCTAAGTCACTGCTCTTGGGTTAAATGAAATAACAAATTATGGCAAAAAAGATCCTTCCAAAAATATCTGTCATTTCACAAATGCCCAATCTTAAGGAAAGCATCTCTCATCGGGCAACATCAAGCCCAAGCCAAGCACAGAGGTGGCTCCAATGCCAGGCTCTCTTCACCTGGAGACCCTTTAGTCAAACGGTCATGGGGTGGGCAGGATCTTCCAGGATTGGCTGGCACCAAGACACATCTCGGGTCAATTGTGTATGGAGAAAAGCATAGAAGGCATTTAGCAGGAGCCTTTCCATCGATGAAGACAGCAAAGGTCAAGAGAGAAGCAATGATCCCCAAGCCACTGGTCCCCAGCAAAAGCGGCCTTGACCTGAGCTATCCCAACCTCTTCCACTGCCTTTCCTCCAGGTTCTGCCCCTGTGGCAGCTTGGGGTCCGCACAGGGTGTCAAACCCTACACCCAAACGATACTTCTAGGGCGTTCTGACTGAGAATGGCGACCTCAATTGCCACATGCTCTCTTCTCAAGCAAGACAAACACATGGAAGTCCACATCTTTCTCTGGGAAAGCTACATTCAGGTACCCAACATACAAGTGAGTTTGCCAAAAGAAAGGCAGCTTCTTGTCCAAGCTATGTATCACACAGTCTCAGGCAGAAAGCGTGAGGCAGACCACGCAGCTGGCAACAGAGAAGATCAGAGCTGATGCATTACAAACAGAAAAGGAGCACAGGTCAGGATGCGTCCACTGACTTCAGAAATGGATACGAAGCAACTTAAATTACCAGCCCTTTCCCTGAACAGGATTGGCAGCTCCCTGTCAGCATCCCACCAAACTCCTGTGTTCCTGGAGCTATACTCCGGGTTCTGAGATGGTTACATCTTTACTCCCTCCTTAAACAGCTTGTCTTGTAAGGGAAAGTGGTGAAAGCAACTCTAAGGCCTGGATCAATGAGATCTCTCTGGTTGATGGGCACAGACAGCAGCACATAGTTCCCTAAAATGTGGCTTTTAATGAAAAGAAGACAATCGTAAGAAATGGGCACTCCACACTGTTTTCATGATCTTGCTCTATACTTCGGCAAAGTAAGAAATGTGAAAATCTGTCTGTGTAATATGCAACATGAACACATGTGCATGTGTTTATCTGTGCATTCTGCTGCCCCTGTCTGCACCGGCTCCAAAGCGGTACATTCAAGCAAATACACTGAAAATACTCTGAAAAGAAGTTGCATCTGTACTCAGCCTGTAATAGATATTTCCCCAATGTTACTCCCTAAACAACGCCCTGTGACAATGTCAGTTTGCATTGTGTTAGGCATTACAAGTAATCTAGCAATTATTTAAATTATACAAGAGGATGTGTGCAGGCTCCATGGCAACACTATACCATTTCATAAAAGGGGCTTAAGTATGTGAGGATTTTAATGTCACAGGGGTCCTGGAATAATGCCTTTCTCACACAGAGGGGTCAGTGTGCAGACAAAATGAAGCAGCATATTATAGTAGTTAAAAGCCAGATTCTAAGTCAAATCCTACCTCTGATACGTATGGTATGGCATTGAAAAAACCACTTAAAACATTTCTCCTTTGGTTTCTTTACCAGAAACATGGATTGGATGATATTGGTGAATTCATATGGTTGTTATGAGGATTCTGGGACCATGCCTGCAGAGAACCACATCTGGCTTATGGTAAATACACACTCTGACTGCTGTTGTTATTGCTGCTGCAATTGCTCTCTGTGACCAGGACAGAGTGACTGATGCTCGACTATGTTGCCTTCCTCACTGCCTCCTGCTTCTGGGGTGGGGGATCCTGGCATCCCAGGGGCACACTGGGCTTTTCTCTTCTAGTGGGAAGAGTGGGTCTGAGTGTGCGATAACCCCTTCCAAGGTGTCAAGGGTCGAGGTTCCCAGGTGAGGGTCTAGGAGGCAGGCATGAGGGGGTGTGGTGACTTCTGGGAAGACGGTGGGATGTAGAGCTGGGAAGGATGCATCCGTGGAAACTGCCAGGCCAGCTAGGAGAGGAAGGCTGGGGAGAGAGGAGCAGCAGTGGGGACCACAGCTTGCGACCAGGCTGTGAAGGACAGACAGGCCACTTTCCCAGAACTCCCATTTAATGTTCCTCAAGAGATACAGTGAATATTGGAAGTGGTTTTTCTAGCTGGATTTTTTTTTTTTTGAGAGGTCTCACTATGTAGCCCAGGCTGGCCTCAAAGTCTGGGTGATCCACCTGCCTCGGCCTCCCAAGTGCTGAGATTACAGCAGTGCGCCATCAAGCCCAGCTAGCTGAGTTTGACTGTTAAACATTTCCTTGAATGTGACGGTGCTCTGTGACACTTATGGGAACCTAGCTTTTACATGGGCTGCCTGGCAAGTAACAGAGTGAACAATTTGGGGGACATGGTTTTATATTTATGAGAACAGAATGATCGCAAAGTGGCAAATGTCACTGCACAAAGCGCACAGCTTTCAAAAGGAGGTACTGTTGCCTCTACATGTATTAGCTATTGCTGTCTAAAACAGATTCTGGCAGTGGGTATCCAGAACCATAGAACTGTTTCTCCTGTTTCATGAAATACTAATTCATCCTGCAGGTGTACACATAAGGATGCTCCTAGCAGCATTTTAAAATCAGATGGAAACATCCAACCAACACAACCCAACTGGAGCACATTGATTTAATCGAACAAAATAATGCTATATGATGTGATAATACTGTAAGTTGAAATTATGATGGAATTTTCAATATGAAAATGCAGAATACAGATGCTGGTTCTGGGAAATGTCCCACCCCATTTCAGGGATAGTTCCCAGACTCTCCGGGGGTCTTGGGCACTGCCTTGCATGTGGTTGTCCTCCAGGTGACCCATGTGCTTCTCTGGCTTCCTGAGCTCCCTCGCCTTCCCAGACTAAAAGACCTCACACGTGTGACCCTCCTCAGGCTGCACCTATTGACATGCAGGTGTGCACCCTCGTCTAAACAGACGTGGCCCTGGACCCTCTTCACTGCCCATGCAGGAGCAGCAACAAGAAGCATCTGCACTCGTTCTTCTGGTTTGGATGTTTTCTGAAACTTCACGTTCTCTGACAGTTGGACTCAGGTTGAACAAAGCCTCTCACCAGACGTTTCCTTAAATAACCATCCCAGCAGGCCTGCATGGTAAGCAGAGTACCAGGAACAATTTGTTGACGGGGGCACGATCCTTCATATACCCTGTAGAATTCACCCAGCTCTTTCATTTAAGATTTCTTTCATAAAAGAAGAAAAACATAACATCTTAGCAGCACTCATGCACTCACTCGTTCATTCCAAAGGGAGCAGCACTTTCATGTCACATTCTGCCTTGGGTACCACGGAGGCCAAAGTTCCCTTTTGCAGTAAGTGCACAGAATGGGTTATTCTTACCAAATGTGAGTCTCTCGAGAAATCACTAACCCAGCTTTGAAGAAGCTAGGGCAGGAGATGGTGCCACTTAAATTCAGTCCTGAGGAATTCATTGTAACTGGGGAAGAAATGAAGAGCCAGGCCCAATTCAGATTCAGGGTTCTTGATTCTTTGCCAGTGTCTTAGATGCCCACGCATCAGGGCAAGCAGCATTCTCTAAAGCACAGCCTCCCACCTCTGTCTCAACCATTGAAACCAGGAGGGTAACTCACAGATACAACTCCCTCCCACACATAGCCATGAATTAACACCCTCTGCTGCCCCCCATGGTCCACTAGACCAGACTCAATACTAATCCTGTTGCTTTGATTTCTTCTAGGCCAACATACTCTCTTTTCATCTTGGCTTGGTTTTTATTTCATTCCATAAATGACAGTGGTAGAAAATAGTTTCATTTGAGCTTCAGGCAGAAAGGAAGGTGTAGTTTGTTATTTCTTAAGTGTGGCAAAGGGTATGATGAATCATCTTCCAGCTTGCATCGAATGGACGACTTCCTATTTTTAAAGAACAGATCCGTCTCTTCCAAGCCTGACAGTACCTGCCTCATTGAGAGACCACATACCAATGCAGCCTTGTCACCACCGACTGCAGTCATTGGGTGCTCCTTGTCCCTCATGGCAACGCCACAAGTGGTCCCTATGCCCACAAGACCACTGCCCTCAGAGCTCCACAGCTTCCCCAGGGTGGAAGTTGGAGAAGGGGGGCAGTCAGCTTTCACCAACCCCACAAACGCAAAACCTTTCACCTTCAACTCTCATTTTGGTGTCCTGAATAAGGAAAGGAACTAATCTGGAAACATGCAGAAGCTTGCAGAAGGGGTCTCCCCGACATAAGGATGAGTAACTCACGTGCCTGAGTCCTTCCAGACACAAAGGGGCCAAAAAAGTTTAAGGAGGGCCAAGGGGAACACAGACTTCCAGTGCCAGCAGAAAGGGAGGGCAGACGGCACGAGGGCAAGGGGCTGGCCAGGTCAGGTGGGGTGTAAGGACAGTCAGAAAATGAGGAGGCAGGAATACCTCTGCACGGGATTTTACAGAGTATCTGCGAGCAAGGTGGGGCCGGGAGGCCCAGACATTTCAGAAAGTCACCCAAAGCAGAATCAGGCTTTAGAGCAGGACACCTGGACACGGCTTGGGAAGCAGTGCCGGCTGTCAGCAACACCAGTCCAGTCAGCTTCTGCTCAGGAACCAGCACAGCTTTGTTTCTTGGGTTGAGCACTGCTGAAGTCACTGGAGTCCTCTGCAAGCTATGCTGCACTAAAAGGACCTTGCTCCAGCACCGTGTGGCCAGATGGTTGTAGCATGGGAGGTGTCCAAGAACCGAAGCCACTGAGCAGGTGCGTAGGGGGACCTATCCTCCCCGGACCAGACCATGGCAGACAAACTTGCCGGTGCCTCCAAAAGCCCAGTGGGCTTGTTTCCATGCCCCTGCTTCCCTGTGACACCCTCATCTTGATCAAGAAAGGGACAGTATCCTCTCCCCAGGTCAAGAGCATGCATGAAATTCTATTATTAAAATTATTGCTTAAAAAACAAAATTATGCATATTTTTTACAAAAGCTCAAAATACAAACTTGTAAAACCTATTAAATTACATAGGATGACCAGCGTATCATGGGTTAACAGTGGAAACCCAGCACTAAGGAGACTGGTCCCTTGCTCAGACTATTACTCCACCTCCTCATGCCTCAGTTTCCTCAACAGTGAGACAGGATCACGCATACTAGCTATTTCAAGAGTCTATTTTAGGGATCCGGGGAAGATGGCGACCAGGTGAGCAGCAAGGGAGCGAACCTCCTTAATAAACACCACCAGCTTGAGACAGACTTGGCGAGCGTGAATGCCGGGACCTCGGCTGGGAAGTTTAAACTGGGCGTATTTCTCTGAGATGCCGGGGGAGATGTGGTAGGGCGGACCAGGCTGCCGGGGCGAGACGTGGGAAAGCC